>LHCL01000012.1:0-145601 GCA_001305275.1 Talaromyces verruculosus
TAATATTAGTTTAGTTGCAAGATCATACGGTGTTAGCCAATCGGGCCTTTATAAACGTTTTCACGGTGTTACGGGCTCAAGAGAAGAGCAATACAACAAGCAATAAATACTCACCACGACGCAATCAAGAGCGCTTATAAAATGGATAAATCAACTCACCGAGCGAGGCCTGCCCCCTACGAATTCAATGTTGGCGAACTTTGCAAGAGAAATATCTGGTAAAGAGCCTGGGAAAAACTGGGCTTCACGCTGGCTCAAGGCTCATTCGGATAAAGTGATTCCTCGCTATTCAACAGGCCTTGATTCGGATAGAAAAAGGGCAGATTCGGCATTTAAATATGCTTTATATTTTGAGCTTATTGGACGGAAAATACAGCAATATAACCTTGGCCCAGAGCAAATCTATAATATGGACGAGAAGGGCTTCATGCTTGGAGTAAGCACAAAACGGAAAAGAATCTTTACTTGGCGCAAATATGAGCAAGGGGGCTATAAGCAGCATCTTCAGGATAGAAATCGAGAATGGATTACAACAATTGGTTATATTTGTGCTAATGGAACCGCTTTAGCACCTAGCCTTATTTATATGGCAAAATCAAGCTTTATACAGGATTCTTGGCTTTAAGATTATGATCCCCAAACACAGAGATGCTTCTTTGCAGCCTCAGAGTCAGGGTGGACTAATAATGATATCGGATATCGCTGGTTGGTGGATGTTTTTGACAAAGAGACAAAATCTCAAGCAAGCCGGGGGTGGCGCCTTCTTATCCTCGATGGGCATGGATCCCACGTTACAATGAAGTTTATTGAATACTGCGACTCGAATCGAATACTATTAGCAATCTTTCCGGCTCATGCAACACATACTTTACAGCCTCTTGATGTCGCTATTTTCTCGCCTCTTTCTAACGCTTATACGAAGCAATTGGACGATTTTATAAGGGAAAGCCAAGGCTTCACCCGGCTCACTAAACGTGACTTTTTTCGCCTATTTTGGGCTAGCTGTAATGAGGTTTTTATAAGCAAGAATATCGATTCAGCATTCAGAACAACTGGCCTATATCCCTTTAATCTGGAGATTGTTATCAACAAATTCAACAAGAAAATCACTAGCCGGCCATCCTCAAGTGAATCTGGAGCTTCAATTATTCCTCCAGAAGATTGGAGACGGCTTGAGAAGCTTGTTAAAACTGTTGTTAATAATATTTATAATAAAAAAGCTATACAGCTTCAAGAAACGGTGTCACATCTTTCTACTCAGGTTATCTTGCTTCAAAATGAGAATCAAGGCCTAAAAAAAGCTCTCATATATGCAAAGAAGCCTAAAAACAAGAAACAGCCTTTATTACTAGGTTTACCATCGGAACAAGATGGTGGAGCACTTTTTATGAGCCCTACTAAGGTTCAGCAAGCTCGTGATATTATTTCTCAAAAAATGACGAAGCCGCGCAGAAGCAGGCTCATAGAGATGATAAAAAGCTTCAACAACAGCTTAAAAAGCAAGCCAAAGAGGCTGAAAAGGTTGAAAGAGCTCAAATCCGACAAGAAAAATGTGAGCAGCGTGAGCAAGAGGCTGCGGAAAAGCAACGGCTTAAGGACGAGCAAGAATTGGCTAAGCTAGCTGATTTATAGCTTCAAAATGATGTTATATCAACTCCAAAGGCTTCAAAAAGGCCTACAAAGCAAATTTCTAGGCAAGCAAAGCCAAGAGCGCAACCTGTGGCTCATGTGGAGGATAATGAGGTGGTCGTTACTACAAACCGTAGGGGCCGCGCGATACGGCCCCCTGCACGTTTTCGCGATTAATTTTTATGCTTTTTAGATTCGCCATAGCTTATTTAGTGCTACACTAGAAATTCGCTATATTTAATTATTATGTGGTGTTGTAAAGCTTCAAAATATTCTGTAGAGTAAGCCGTTGAAATTATTCCTCAGGTAGGGTTATTCCTGAGGCGGTGAAGGACGGTAGCGGCCCACTGGTCCAGCATTGCTATGCTCTGTTGGAATGATTGATCATGAGAGAGTTTGCTGACAAGAACCCTAGAGAGAGCCTGCGCGGGTTGTCACAACCGAAAGGTGAAATGTGACGGGGCTGCAAAAGGGTTTCCGTGCAGTAATTGCCAGTCAGCCAATGTTCGTTGCACAGTTCCAGAGCGCCGGAAACGCCGACGGCTAGGAAGTGCTGGAGAGGGTGGATTTCAACATCGAAACCAGGTTCCTGGTCCATCTAAGAGAAGAAGTAATGTAATTACTACGGGCAAAGATCGGCATATAACAGACAATGGTGATGGGCTGGCTCCGGCTAATCCGGCCACTGCCGACCTCGTGTTCGAAAACGATGCAACAGAAGAGAACCAAGACCAAGAAGACGAGGAGGGAGTGGAGACACAACCAGAAACTGCCGAAGAGCAAGTTGGTGATTCTGAGCTCGCGAAGCAACATCTTGTGGAATTTTTCAGCCAGGATCTGCTGGACAGCCCCCCTATCAGTTGGAGACTAACGTATGTGGGCAGCGAGTTGTCTAATCTGAACTATCTCGCCCGCCAAAAATCTGCAAACCGAAGCATCTGCCACTACTCATGTTCGAATAGCTACGCACCGCGAGTTCTGAGGGAATCAAAAAGGGTACCGACGCCGAACCTCATCCCAAAGGATGCTTTCGTTCTTCCACCAAGGCATGTTTCAGACGTGCTCATAGCTGCTTATTTTCAACATGTTCACCACTGGCTACCTATCATTGACCGAGAAAACTTCTTGACGGCCTATGAGACCTCTGGTCAGACACCTCCTTTGCTGCTTGTACAGGCTGTATGTTTAGCTGGAAGCCATGTTCAAACATCGTTCGACAACACCCAGGACTTGAAGGTCGCCTTCTTCCGTCGTACTAAAGCTCTCTTTGACGGGCGTTACGAAGAAGATCGAATGCACATGGTGCAAGCAGCACTCTTGATGACCTGGTTCTCGGACGGTGGCGACGATGTGTGTGCCAACGCGTGGTGGTGGATTGGAGTAGCTAGCCGCGTGGCTATTGGCCTAGGCATGCACCGCGATGTCGAACCAAGTAAAATGCCTGAAGGCGACAAAAGAACCTGGAGACGGATTTGGTGGTGTTTAGTCCAATTCGATCTTTTGGTCTCACTGTGCTACGGCCAGCCACAGAACATGTAACACATGCCAACTTCTAGATATTGGGTATCCTTTGCTGATTCCTAGAAATTGAACAGAAATCTAGACGATTGCGACACACCACCTTTGTCAATTCACGATTTTGACTCGTCTAGTACTCCAACTCAAGCCCAATTCTGTATGGAGCATGCACGACTTTGCATGATAGTATCTGACTTCATACGGACGCGTTTCTCAGTGAAGGCGTTCAAGGCACAGTCTGATCAAAATGAATCTCTTCGGTTCGCGGATGATGCTTTAGCTAGCTGGCTCATCGATTTACCTCCAGAGCTACGCCGCTCCAAGATACGAGACAGCACACGACAGGTAGATCCATCGCCTCTACTTCTTCACCTTACCTATCATACAGTTCTCATTCAACTCCATCGCGTTCGGGGTCCGATCACGAGCAACAACTTCCGCGATACGATTGGATCTGTTAACGACCAAATATGTGGAGATTCAGCGTCGAATATCGTGCAGATATTCGACCGACTTTCACAACTCTCGGCTTTGAAACAGTGTTGGTTCTGGGCACCCAGCTCCTTGTTTGCAGCAATGCTTCAACTAAAGTTGCAGCTGCAGTGTGATAACACAATCATCGCTCTGCGAGCTCGCGAGGACTACGAGTCTGGTTTACACTCTCTAAGCCTGCTTTCACGGCATTGGCTTTTAGCGGCATCTGTCTCCAGGCTTTTCCGATCAGATTCGATTAAACCCGGCCGAGGCCGAACGTGGCCACAAAACGAACAAATACGCAGAACTGGGAAGGGCATGGCGGAAATTTACCTGGAAAGTGAATCTCCATCATTTACAGTCTCATCTGCAGGCCAACCAGATACAACACCTTCAAACGCGTACACGCAACAACTGGCTGTTGAAGACCAGAACATGGATTGGGTTCATCTCTTCCCATTTGGTGGAGAAGACGTACAGGAAGACTATATGCATTTTCAACCAAACAGGTGGCAGGACAGCCTTGCTGAATGGCAGACACTTTATTGGAGCGACTCCGTTGCAAGTTTGATGATGCCCGAGACCAGCAACAACCATCCCGCTCAATAAGCTGACAACGCAGCAAAGATAATTCAGTATCAGTCGATAAGCAAAATTCCATTTATTTTATCAACTGGTCTTTGGTTAAAATCTACTCCTTGGTTTAATGACCGCGACCGCCTCAATCTCAAATTTGAGAGCTGGGTTAGCCAACTTTGTAACGCCAACCAGAGTTGTAACAGGCTTATGGCCGTCCAGAAATTTCTGTAGAGCGTTGATGTGGATCATCCGGTTGCACACGTCTGATTATTTAGCTTAGCAGGTTTTCAGAAATGTAACGTATTGCAGTTGAGACAAGAAGGGCGTGGAAACAAACCGTAGTCAACAATGTAGTATGTGAGCTTGACGATATCTTTTGGTGTGCCTCCGGCTTCCTTCAAGACAACATGAAGATTTCTGATTGCTGCGAT
The DNA here is from genome assembly GCA_001305275.1 of Talaromyces verruculosus. Classification (NCBI taxonomy): domain Eukaryota; kingdom Fungi; phylum Ascomycota; class Eurotiomycetes; order Eurotiales; family Trichocomaceae; genus Talaromyces; species Talaromyces verruculosus. Next base: position 4,632 of record LHCL01000012.1, read on the forward strand.
AACTTGATCCTCATAAGTCCTTGCGATTGTTCCTTTTGCGTCGATTGTGCCGATTTGTCCAGCCGTGTAGACGATCTCTTGACCAGCAGGAACTACTATGCCATGCGAGAATGGACCAGCAGGAGCCAAGCAAGTTGGGTTTATGATTGTGTTCGTGGCCGTCATGATGGTTTCAGTGAATTGTTGTCGTAACTTGGTCCCGATCTGATGATTAAGCCTGACAGTCTTGGAGTGCCTCTGATCATCTCACTATTTAATCTCATTATAGGATTTACAGTTCCGTTAGCCCTTTCTTTTATCTATCTCTGTCTTTGCACTGAAGCCAATTTTCTGGGCGGCAAATACCTATCTTGGTTCGTTTCTCGCAATCGGCCGAAATTTCTTTCAAGCATGTTATCGATATTACCGAAACGCCGATTAGATCTCACCGAGTCAAGACTCTACGCGATCCACCCCTCGGCCTTTTTCGAAATCGATATCTTCCCAGAGAGTTTTGTGTCTGCAGGAGGCATTATCTAGACCTTTATCAGCTAGGACCCCGTGCAGAGCCGTGGAACCGGTAAACCGCCCTATCCCCATACCCCATGAAGGTAGTTAGTTGCGTTCACTAGCAAGATTGTGTAGCGCTTGGGCAACTGCCATAGCGGGGTCGTAAATATTATAAACAAGAAGTTGAAGACGAAAATATACTCTCGATCTATATCATCAGATTCCAGTTGATCGCAGTTCCCGAGTTGGGCGTACAGAATCATACCAAAGTTCTTTTGTTCTGATCAAGTTATCAGTGTTCTAAATATCTGGCCATTATGTGCAAAAATACACCACCTGAGCCTTATGCTGAGGGGTATCATGGCCATGAGGCCAAAGTTCTCTCTACAGAAGGATTCAAAGCCATGATGATGTGTCCAACGTTGGCGTACCAGCATTCATCACTCGCAATGTTGAACCAGATGTTGTTGCTATCGTGTCTCGGGTGTCCAAGAGCCGGCGCTCTGAGACTGAGAAAAGGGTTAAGTTGAAGATCGACATGTTCTTGTTTCCGCTACTTCTTTTGTTTTATATTCTCAACTACCTGGTGGGTATATCTCGTACGCCTGTGGGCGCTTCAGCTTATGTCGGCATAGATGTAGACTAATCTGTACTCCTCCTACAGGACCGCGGCGCCCTCCCATTTGTCCGTTTAGTCGGCATTGAAGACGAACTCAACCTTACTGGAGTTCAGTTGTGAGAATCATCTCTTCCTGCACTGTCGGATTAACAATTAAGATGTGGAACAGTGATACTTGCTTGTCTATCCTCTACGTCGGGTACTGCTTGGTAAGAAAATGGCAAAGGATCATGGCTTTGGGTCATATTATTCACAACAACACAGTTCCAAATTCCATCTAATTTGATCCTGTCAAAGTTGAAGCCTTCTCTCTATCTTGTAAGTTTTTCCCTGGTCATGTATCTACACCCCAAAACACTAACGGCACGGTAGCCTACATGTATGATCATCTAGGGTGTGGTCTCGGGCTCCACGACTGCAGCGAATAACTACACTTCTTTAGTAACTATACGCTTCATCCTTGGGGTTGTGGAGGCACCTTTCTTTCCTGGTGCGATCTTTTTGATCTCCTCTTGGTATACCAAGAAGGAGATGGCCATGCGATGTGCTTGGCTTTACGCTGGAAACTTTCTAAGTAACGGTGGGTTTCATGGGTCCCGTATGTGACGAGCAAATATTCTAATTGAGACTAGCTTTTGGAAGCCTCATAGCACTCGGCGTGATTGAGACTTTAGCTGGGGCTCATGGCCTCTCGTCATGGAGATGGCTTTATATCATCGACGCCTCGATGACTGGTATGGATACCCTTTACCTGCATCACCCCAATTTCCCCTTTGAGTATGACTGTACAATAACATTGCTAATTACTATGAGCCAGTTGGTGTTGCTCTCCTTTCAATCTTTATCTTGCCTAATTATCCTCATAATACTCGCTGGTTAAATCCGGAAGAGCGAGCCGTTGCCATTTACCGTCTATTTGGAGATCGAGGCGAGATGACTGATTTTGAAGATGCCAATGTCGGCATTTGGGAGGGTTTTATGCAAGCAGCGCGTGACTATAAAACTTGGATCATTGCCGCGAACCACATCTTCATTACAACTGGCGCCGGTCTTGTTGTGTTTTTCCCTACGGTCGTTGGTACACTTGGATTTTCAACTCGTAAGTCGGACAATACAGCATTCTCACCGTAGGGCAACCCGTCTTTTCGGTCTGACTAGCCGTTAGGAATAACGTACGTTCTTTCCGCACCTCCATTTCTTCTAGCTGTTGTGACTACGATCTACACTTGCCACCGTGCCGATATTTCCGGGCAAAGATCCTACTACATGGTTGGAACGCTTGGAGTTGTTCTCGTTGGCCTAATCATCTTGGCTTCTTCCCTGAATACGGGTGCGAGATACTTCTCACTCTTCCTGATTACAAGCGTTATGTGGGTATCATACAACTGTAACTTGGCTTGGTAGGTTTGGTTTCCATTTTCTCCAAGCAACTCATTTCAGGGTTCATAAAAATGTATGCAGGATTTCGGACTGCATGCCGCGACCTATCCAAAAGAAAGCTGCCGCGATTGGGATCGTCAGTATGCTTGGCCAGGCTGGGTAAGCACTACCTCCATTCCGACTTAGATATGTTGCTAGCCTTGAAGAACTTTTTGGCTAATATTAAGCGATTTGCAAACAGAAATATTATTGCTGGTTATATTTACCCCAAAAATCAGTCGCCACGTTACTGGATGGCTGCTACCGTAGAAGCCGTTGCGATTGTCCTTGCTATAGTTACGACCCTGGCTTTCCGCGAGGTCCTACGCCGAGAGAACAAGAGACTTGATCAGAGGGACCAGAATGAATTGGGGAACCAGTACACCAATGAGGCTGGGAAGAAGAATTTCCGCTATGTCCTCTAAGCTCGCTTTGCAGATTCATGTATCAGACGAGCAGGAATACGAAAGGTGAAAACCCTCCACAGGACGTAAGAGGGGTTGTACTTAGTTCCTCACTACTGAATAGCGTCCATCATACTCCTGAAAATGAGTGCAGAGACTTCAAATGTTGACCGAGATCTTAATTATCTTAATCATAGAGCCCCTTTGAATCCTCTTATCATAATATGTACTACACATGACAATCACCTGTGTCTGGTCTACAGAAATCGAGCCATTAAGTGGGCGATCACCAGCAAATCCCAGCTGTTGTATGTATGATTGATTATATCGAGATTCCCTCATTTTCTTTCTTGGGTCCCTTTTATATGATTCATGAATCAATTAATTACATTTTCGGTGTTCGTGGGCGCTGAACACTTCAGCCTGGCTAGGCGTCGGGGGTTGACTTAGGGCTTTGCGGCTGATTACCGGATTGGGACAAGCCAGGGCCGTCAGGGGAAAGCGGCGTGAAAGTCAGCTTTCGACACACTTCTTCACCCTTTATAAAGTTGCTAATGGATAAAACGTTCAACTCTCAAGTTGGGGTTATTACAAGTTTCATTAGTTAAGCATAGAACTATGAACTTTGCGAATAACTTTATGCTGACTGTCACACTTATGTACACTCTTGTCTTTCTTCTAGGGTAGAAATTACCATAGCTGTTGGTTTAGCTCCCTACACACCTCAACTGCATGTTGGTAAGTGTAGTATATCCAGGCCCTAAGAAGTAATACTGAGACTGATCAATACGATGTACGTGTAGAAAAACGAATGTATTGATGACTAAGTTCTAAAACCTTTTAATATTACGGAAAATGGGCAGTACCCATGGCTGCGTAGGAGGCCTCCATATGTACAAAAAATGGTATGTCGCCTCCGTCAACAAAGCATCAAGTGTTCCCAATTTGGCAAAACTTGAGGGTATTCCCAGTGTAACAAACCCGCTCCACAAATCGCTACGCAGCGTACAATATTGTGTTGATCGAGTTCCGACAATAGCCATTAAATAAGACCAGCTTCGCCAGGAATTACAGTACCATTGTCAATAGCAGCCAAGTGGGCACGAGCAACGTAGCTGTAGACAGGGAAGTACTTGTCCAAGAACGGCAAGACCTCGGGAGAGCCGGGAGTATTGCGCCAGTCACGCATGAGGTCGCAGACAATGGAAAAGAGGCTGACTAGTTGCACACCAGCAGCCTGCATGCGAGAGTTGGAAACGTCGCGGATCAGAGGTGTACTTGTGCCTGAAGCTTCGACGTTGGCCCACACGCTGTATCCTGCGGCACGGAGCGATAGAGCGAGGAAAGTGGTGCCTGAGGAGATTAGCAAACGAACGAGTAAAAATACTCGGAAGAAAAAAACTCACAAACGTCAGTGGTAATGCCAGCGAGAATAATTTGCTTCTTGCCAGTTGCAATGACAGCCTTCTGAAATTCTTCATTGTCCCATGCGTCGACCTCACCCTGACGCATGACCAGAGTAGAATTGGGATACATCTCAAGGATTTCCTTGGGAAGAGGACCATTAGGGCCTTCCGAAATACGTTAGTGATTTGTAACATATAATAGGATTCCACGTTACTGCGTACCAGTCTGGGCGGAAGTGGTCATGATGACAGGAAGATCAAAGAGCTTTCCGAGGGCAGCATGCGCAATCATATTGTCTCGGAACAAGGTAGGATCCATATCCCGAGCCACGTTGTATAGACCAACCTGCAGGTCAACAACGAGCAAAAGCTATATAGAATTAGCAAGTACGTGGCGCGTCCGGAAGCATTGGCAATTTACAGTATCATTCTTGTTAAGGCGCTCGAACGGGACGGCTAAAGACTTTCAATCAGCATGGTTTCTCTTCTCACAAAACTATGTATCCCGTATATGTAGATATAGACTCACCATCGTTGGGGTTGGCGCTGACTGCGGCGATAACACTGCATACAGCAGCTAATGCAGAAAAGAGCTTCATTTTGAAATTGACTTGGGTTATCCACACGGATGGAACAGTGTATAAGAAAGTTTTTGAAATGCAAGAGTAGGTCGGTCTGTTCTTCAGAAGAGTAGCTTGTTCTGAAAATTGGCCAGGAGTGCGCACCTGAGAGGTTTATATATCCTTCCTCGGGTTGGAGTTTAACAAGGCCATCCCTCAATGTTCCTCATCCACTAAGTATCGCAGTATGGATACCTTAATAAGCATACGCTCCGATGAATAATTGAGGTCTGAGAGAGACGCAATTTTAAACATGTGGATAAGAAATAGGTCAGTCAAAAAGACAGCCTATAGACTGCCAAACAAAACGCTCGTGCTCCATGAGAGAAGGGATTAAGATAGTGACTGTCCCACTAGAAATGCAGCCACAAATAGTATGCAAATCGAGTAACCCAGACTAAAACATTGGTCAGCAGTGAGAGTGGATATGTCTTTTCCGCAGCTATATAGAGTATATAAATGAAGTATCCTAAACTAAAACATTGGTCAGCAGTGACAGTTGGTATATGTCTTTTTCGCAACCACCATTCCCAACCTTTGCATTTGTCGAAAACGAACATGTATGGAGTACTCCTTGAAAGTAAAGTATAAAGTAGCAGCAAGAGTAGAAAGAAATATGCATATGTAAGCTGGTGTAAACCCACCTATGTTGAACTGATATGTATTTCTTACATACGCTATGTTAGCTAAACTTGTAAATTTTACTATCGATCCACTGCCTGTGGCGAAATCAAAGATTGCTCGGCACTTCCAATCAAAGACCAATGTTTCAGCTAAGACTGCCAAGTCATTATCAATCATGGTGCATATACCTCCTTATAAACTGTATTAACTATGTAGAACGCATGTGACTTATACGCACGGTAGCTTACCAATGTATTACTGATGATATAATGGATGTATTGAGTAATTAGCGGGGAAAGCGGATCTACCGTTAGTTCTTGGCAGCGGGACGGGAACGTCAATTGCGGGCCTGGGCTGGGATTTGCGTGGTACTTGGCAGAGCTATCCAATCACACTGATTGATTTGATTAATTTCTTCATCTCCCCCATAGCGGCTATACGGCATGTTTCCTAAATCTAAATCTAATCCTGACCGCCAGCTCCAGTCCAATGTACGATAATATTCAGCATGAAGAAACAAAAAGATGGGGCTATGCGCTCGCTCAATACCAACATCATCGGAGCGACTGTCTGCCATTTTGAAGTGTCCTGCGCAACATCCGACAGTGATACACGCATTGAAGCGTGGTGGAAGAACGGGCCATAAGACATCCTTGAGGATTTTCAGTACGAGGTTAGGGTTCCCGTCTGGACCAAGGGGGCGTGCGTGCTGCCACTGAGGAATAGGATAGGGCCACTTGCACTTCCGGCATGAATGGGGGCCAGTCTACTGGGTCAGGATAGATGTAGTCTTGGAAATCTGGGAGGTCAGCTTCCTTCGTACCTGGGAAGAAGTTCTCTTTCAGGAGTTGGGACGAATTTGGTGGCTTGCGGTAGATGTCTCAGCAATGCCGTCACGGAGCCCTAAACCCTAGTGCACATGTAAAAGGTCTCTAGCGAGCGGTTGGGCGAGTTCTTCCTCTTCCTCCTCTCATGCTTAGTTTCCCGTCGTGTAGCTACCCCTAGAATGGATTAGGCGCCTTTACAGGAGTGCGATCTTTTCATCGATCTGAGTCTTCACCGGCCCTAAACCTGCGGAGGAGTGAATTATCGGCGTGGCTGCCGGTTCCTGAGTCTCGACGGCGTTTCTGTAGCTCTTTGAATTCATTCCCGATGATTCTTTCGTAGGAGGTTCCTTAATTAGGCGCCCTTTAAGATTTCGAGCCGCTCGATACTGACTAGGTAGGCGAATCGGATAATTATCCTAGCATAGACATTAGAACCGTAATCTTCAATCTATGCAGTAGAAAGGTCCGCACCAATTGCGAGTCGACTAGATCCGTATGATTTACAAGAGAGGTGAGAAATCAGAGACGAAATAAAACAGCAGAATCGTGCAATAAACCGTCTATATTGATCTCGGAAGACGACTACCAAACCCGCATTGTGCTCGGAACCCCCATCCTAGTCTCCCGACATTCGTCTTTGTTGTGTCTGTAAAATTTAGAGTGGCAGACGCTCATAGTCTCTCGAAAATTCCTCGGACAATTCTATCATGCACATGTGGCAGCAATGCTTCAAAACGATTTCCTTCAGAAAATAGCCGAGAACCGTACGGTATTTGCATAGTAAGCTTAACCATCCAAATATTCTTTGTATCAAGAAAAAAACACATTGAAAATCTAACATTACTGAAGCAAAGGCATTTGGTGTCAAAGTCACCAAAAGCAACAAAGTCATCCTCCTCGGAAAAGCGGCCGTTTATGACAGTATATTCATTGATCTAGAACACTCCATACTATCTGCTCAGCACGCTATATCAGCGCGGCCAGGGATTCGTGCAAAGAGTTCCAAGGTTCTTGATGCAGGGACTATGGGGATTAAATTTCCGCATATTAATGCTATTAGTATGCTATGGCCCGATATTTCCTTGTAATACAAGAGTAAGGGACTTTTCTAACAAAGATATTCTTCAATCAGATGACGCTGAGAACGCAATATCAACAACCAAATTCCCCCTTCGAGGGAAACATTGCTCACCGCAGCAATAACCCAGTTTGAATTTCAAGGAGACGGCACCAAAGAAGAAATAAAGCAACTAGGTAGTGTGAAGTATTTATTTCGGTTGAAACTGTCTAGTGTCTTGATAATATTGACGTAATCGCTGCTTTAGAAGGCATTGATGTCCTTCTAGTAGGGCCAATGACTTGTCTCTGGAACTCGGTATTCTAGGAAAATGGGATCACCGGAAATTTCAAGATGCTATACACAGAATCTCGAACGCTGTGAGGAGAAAGGGAATGAATCTGGGAGTCGCTGGCATGATGCTCGTCCGGATATCTCTAAAATTCCGAGGGTTGTTGGCCATGGCGATGAATAAAAATGTCGAATTATTGAGAGATCTGGAGCTGTAGGAGATTCGATGACTTGGTGGCATTATTCTTTGCCTTCCTCTTCGCTGAGTGCGGGGTGCGTCGGGTCTCAGCATCATTGGCCGCAAGAACATTCATCACGCCAATGAAGAGATTGCTCCGCTATGGCACCAGTTGACCTTATACACTATATAAGTCTCAGACCAGGCTCCCGAAGGCGATATTTAAACACTTCTAGGATCTATCAATGCAAACATCCCTTACGGACCAACTGACCCCATAATATTCTTCTGAGTGCTCACTGAAACCAAATTGGCTGAGAATGGCCCGACAAGCAAGCACAGTTGCTCTGCGCAGATTACTCAACAAATCAAAGCCGGCAATCGCCATGGCATCACATAATCCACTGAATGCAAATCTAGCAGCCAAAGCCGGATTCAATGCAGTCTGGGTTAGTGGATTTGAACTTTCTGCATCCTATGCCGTACCGGACGCAAGTCTATTACCGATGAGCACCCACCTTGAAATGACTCGGTCGATAGCAGAGTCAATCCAAGACGAGAATTTCCCCATTGTCGTCGATGTCGATACAGGCTTTGGCAATGCGATCAATGTGGCTTACATCATTCCACGCTTCGAAGCAGCTGGTGCAGCTGCGGTGGTAATTGAGGACAAACACTTCCCCAAAGATAGCAGTCTAAGAGCGAATGGACGACAGGAATTAGTTACCGTCGAAGAATTCCAAGGCAAAATAGCCGCTGCAAAAGCCCTGTCCCATTCAATGCTCATCATTGCACGGACCGAAGCCTTAATTGCCGGTTTGGGACAAGGGGAAGCCCAACGCCGGGCGCGTGCTTATGTGGAAGCGGGCGCAGATGCCATATTAATCCATAGCAAAAAGTCTACGCCAGAGGAAATATTATCGTTTTGTCGCGCATGACCGGATGAACAGGTTCCTCTTGTGCTTGTGCCGACCAGTTATCCACAGCTTTCCTTTACGGATATTACGGGCCTTGGTAAAGTTGGTTTAATTATCCGCGGAAATCACGCTATACGCGCATGTGTTGCTTCAATGAGGAACGTATTTGACAGAATCCTAAGAGATGGTGGCTTGGCTGGTGTTGAAGAAGATATTGCATCTGTTTCGGATATCTTTGAGCTTCAGGGCGATTCTGCGATGCGTAAATTGGAGAAGGATTATCTTCGATGAGAAAAAGAAAGTATATAGCACAGCAGAAGATACAAACTTTCTGTTGTCCTTAAATTCGACAAATTTTATTCCTTCAATGAACATTTTTTTAGCAAAAAGTTGATCCGTCTGGATGTGATTCAGGGGTACCGTACCCCTTTTAGTACAGCGATTATAATCTTGCCCCAATAACACTTAGACTTGTAATCAAAACAATTTTAATTATCGACTAAAATTTTATCTCTTTTCCTTCAATTTGCTTTTTCGGAATGCCGGATAGCCCTGTTGACAGTCGTGATTCTTTCGGGAGGAGTATCCGTGATCTGCTGTGTAGACCGAGGACATTTTCTATGAGAGTGAAAGAGAGAAAATCCAGGAAGCCAGCTCGTACAAAGTAATGTATATCTAATTATAGACTAAGATATCTATGCACTGAATGTCGAGCTGTTAGAAGGTGGCGAAGATGCCAACATTCTCCTACTCAGCCACGCTGCTAGAGTTGGATTTATTGTGGAACGGGAGTACCATCCCACCATGCTCGAGTTATATACTGGCTGAAAGAGGCGTCGATTCTGTCAAAGACAACGCTCGAATCTCGAGCCGAACACTGATCGCTGTGATTATGTCAATGTGATTCTAATATAGCAATGGTATTACAAAATCGTTTTCAATAGCATGAGAATGACCGAGAAAGTCTCCTATTTCCTTATTCTAATCGGCCGTTTTCCCCTATTGACATGGTAAGGTAGTTTCTTGGTCTTCTTTCAGCATCCTCCTCTGGCGTAAGGATACTCCGCCATATAAACCACGGTTCCTCAGAGCTAACCAGGCCATAAGCCGACTCTTTGGGTCCCAGAAAGCCAAATTCTACCATCCGATCAGTCTGCCAAAGTGCGAATCCAAGCCTGCGCCATGGTTTGAAGGAAACAGGCTCTATAGGAACCCTGTTGTTTCGAGTCATCATCTGATAGAACACGCAACCTTTTGTTCTTCTCTCGATCATGGAGTCAACGTCCCTAAGTGTATCCCTCTCACCAACTTTATCGAAAAATGTGTAGGGCTTAGGAGAGCAGAGTATATGGTATGCCTTATTGCACACAGCCAGAGGGGGATGGTGTAAGAAGCGTGTTAGTACATCTTCTATCAGATTGTGTTGATCTTCTGTGATCTCCTGTATAAAGTCGACCACAGAGAGGATCTGTTCCACCATACATGAACAGTTCATCTTGCAGCCTAGATCACGCGAAAGGCGTGCCATTTCGGGAATATCGGCCACCGTCCTTAGTTGATTGAGATCCTCTTCCGACCAATGGTCCAGCGCACCCATCCTAAGAGCAGTCTTCATATTGAGGAACAGTTGCAGTTGCCATAGTGCTCGAATGACTATCTGTTCCTCCAAATATGTGGGCGGTCCAAAATCCTTGGGCTGAAACGGTTGACCTGGTGACTGACGTTCGGAGTATAACATTCTCTGTATACTCTTGTAATCTTGAAGATCAGCATCATCGATGCGTTGTGGCTTTGCGCTCAGCGACTTCTCAATGTAAAAGTCCAAGCAGGCATGTGCTACGCCGTGGGTGGTGTGTGCTAATTTGACAAAGTCATACAACACCAGTGGCGACATGCTTTGAAGCATACGCCCGAGCGACTTTTCCCTCGGCTTATTGCTGTCTTTATCCCCAACGCCAACGATCACCTCGCGTTTTGACATATACCCGGCAACATCACTAATGCAATGAACAAGTCAGGTGATGCGCGTGTGGCCAATACTATTTTCATGAGGGCCTAGGTACATGCAGGTATTGATTTTGTCATGACATTTTCGACAATGTCCCAAGCATGTGCCATAAAAGTCAATTTGAAACGTGACGAGGCGTTGACGAAACTCCATAGACATGTTAAATTCGTGGAATGCTTCATAATATCGATCACGATTTCTGTCGGGAGATTCCATAGGGCGGCCATGTTGAACCGGATATCTTGGACAGTATGGTACTCGGGGAAACTACCTATTGGATTGAGGTGTATCGAAGCATTCAGCCCCTCTCAAATTAAGGTAGTGTGGTTTATAGCCTGTGAAATAGTAGTCGTGATCAAAGAAGATGAACATTTAACCCGGATACAGTCGACGCGGAGTCGAATTTGATGAGAGAAGATAGCAAGGGGTTGGGCTAGTGCCATCTTCATATATTGCGCTTTGAACGAATGGAATTAGCTGTAAATATACTCAACTAGGTGTTTTTGTTAGCCTAAAAAGATGTACCCATTAACTACGTACTACGTATTATTATTTAGTCCATGCTCCAATCAAACCCCTCCCTGTCTAGCTCCGTGGCGGTGCCTTGGGAACAAAAGGTTAGGCATCTAAATAACTAACTAGTGGTTATCACTAGGTATACGTGTATGATGGTGTTTTTGGCATATTGGTATTTTCCTATTTTGGATATAGAGACGCGATATATGCAGGGCATGTTGCTAGGCAGTGAAGTTCTTGTGCAATGATGGACAAGAGTCATGGAGATCAGGGTTAGGGTCATGCATTACGCGTCATGATTCATGCAGCGAGTCACTGGTGGCTGTACCATCTGACTCTGTAACGAACCAAGGATATCAAAATGAGACAGCATAGAATATTTTACAACGTCAACTATCTACAGGGTAGCATGCCTGGACGCGTGGCCGGGACCGTTCCGCGCTGAGTGCCTAGGGCTTTTTTCGCGTAACCCTATATCCAGATTTCATCACTGTATGGACTTCGTATGAGCATCGGGGATACAGCAGATGTCGTCGCATTAGAATTGCGCTTTTGCCGATACAGAAAATATCCTGTAACTTATGGTTTTCCAACATTGGCTTGAGCCTTCACCCTTGTGAGCTCCTATCACTTTCCACTTACCGTGACTACAATTCTGGAAACTTATAGAGGTTCCAATGATAGCAACCTTAGGACAGGGTAATCCCAAGAAAAGAATCTCCATTTTGAAGGTACGTAGAGACGTACGCGTAATGAAGGAGTTATTCCCAGCTATCGCATGTTTATTTCTTTTTGGGCTCGTTATGATGCCTCTGATTTAGCAGTAATGTATCACATGGTGGAACCCGACGGTATCCGATGCTATCAAGTTGAAGAAAGCGAGAGGACAACAGCCGACTAGTTGACTGATGTATCACTTGTTGTTGCTTGGCAATTGACATACATACAATGACCATCACCGCTCTTTCGAAATAATTTCGGTATGAATGTTTTGGGGAATACTCGAGCAATGGTGACACAGTGCCTGACGAATAAAGGGTCAGGACCAAAGGAAGACAATGGCATACATAGTAGAAGGCCGCACTAGTCCCCAACAGGCAGAATACCTCGGCTGTTCCTGACTGTTGCCAAGCCTCATCTGCATTGGGCCTAGGCCAGTTGGAAACCCCGCGGGTCGGATCAATCCCTCCGTCCGAAGCATGCACTAAACCTTATCTGGTAAGGTGCGTCAAACGGAAGATAGAAATCGATTATCGGAGAAGTAAGAAAAAAAAAAAATGCTCCATCCTACGCGGCATAAACCAGCACAGGAAAACTAAGTTGCTGTTGCAACTCTGAGTCAACCCCGATTCCCTGGGCATTTAAATACCGCGCTGGCATCATCATGGGGTATCGTCTGTTTTGTATTATTGATTATCACGATTTCGTCCCATCCGCCAGTACACGCCGCTGCGAATCGCAGCTTGTCTATCCGTGACATCATATCTATACCCCTCAGCTTATCATCCTATCCTTTTGAGTAAACAACAAACGTCTTCACAACATAAGACGACATGACTCCCTCTCCGGCTCTTCGAAGACTCGGTTCTTCGCTACGAGTTTCAAATTCTTGCTCCCAAAGAGTGCTCTCAGCAACCGTCCCTACTCCTTGGAGACCTGTCATATCCGCATCCTTATCCGCGGCCGAGGTCCCCACCACCACGACAACCGCCTCACAAACACGATGGAGCTCACACGCTCCCATGGGCCCCGTATCGTCCCAACAGATACGCAAACCAATAACAATCTCAACTCTACGCAACATGTACAAAAAGAATGAACCCATCGCCATGCTCACCGCCCATGATTTCCCTTCTGCATACGTCGCCGATAGCGCCGGGATGGATATGGTTCTTGTCGGAGATAGCCTTGCAATGGTCGCATTGGGAATGAACGACACGAACGCCGTTACTCTTGATGATATGGTCTTGCACTGTAAGAGCGTCACAAGAGCGGTCAGGTCTGCCTTCGTGGTGAGTTTTTCTTTTTCTTTTCCTGCTTTTTTTCTTTACCGTCTTTTCTTGATTCGGACTCCTCAGACGGGTATATGCAGTAGCCCGCCACGTGCGTAACAAACAAACAATCTCACTGATATTTTTGTAACATACAGGTCGGCGATCTACCAATGGGATCATACGAAGTCTCTCCGCAACAAGCAGTCGAATCCTCAATCCGACTGGTCAAGGAGGCGCACGTCCAAGCGGTCAAATTTGAAGGAGGTGTCGATTTTGCTCCCACTATCAAAGCGGTAACCACGGCCGGCATCCCCGTTGTCGCACACATCGGCTTGACGCCGCAACGGCAGAATGCGCTTGGTGGGTTTCGTGCGCAGGGGAAATCTGTTGCTGGTGCATTGAAACTGTTGGAAGATGCGTATGCGGTGCAGGAGGCGGGCGCGTTCATGGTCGTTCTGGAGGCTATCCCGGCCGAGATCGCGGCCATCATTACCAAAAAGCTACGCATCCCCACTATTGGTATCGGAGCAGGGGATGGTTGTTCTGGACAGGTGCTCGTGCAGATCGATATGACAGGCAATTTCCCTTCGGGCCGTCATTTACCGAAATTCGTTAAGAAGTACGCCAATGTCTGGGAAGAATCCAAAAGGGGCATTGAGCAGTACCGAGACGAAGTGAAGAACAGATCATACCCGGCAAAGGAACATACATACGCCATTGACGAGGAGCACGTTGCCGAGTTTCAACGACTTGTTGACGAGCAGAGTGCAAAGAAAAGCCAGGAGTGATGTTGCTTGGCACAAATATATATTAATGATTTTATGAGGGGGAGATCTGCCCATTGCACACATTCGCCATCTTGTATAGCATTGTTACCTGGCACATATGCATAGCACTCATATTTAGGATATCCATAGCTCATCTCAATTAGATTTTTCATCTCAATCTTTCAATCAGTCTGATATTCAGTCAGACAACTCACCATCCACTGACATAGCTCCCACACCATCATTAGTCGTAGCCGTACCCGCAGCCACAGCCATAGCAGCTTTCTTCTCCCTCTCCTTTTGTCGTCTCTTAATCTTCCGCTCCCGATTCTTCTTATTCCTTTTCTCGGCCTCTGTCATATTCGACGTCGCTTCGGCCTTTGCCTTTTCTGCAGCCTTGGCCGCTGCACGAGTCCGTAGGATGATACGTCTCTTCTTTCCTGGTTTTGACTTCTTCTTCTCTCCCTCTTCCGTCGTTGTTTTCGTTTTGTTTTCAGTTTCAAGGAGTAATGCTTTAGGCACCCGATGATATTTCCGATCAAGCCGGACTACGCGCCAGGGTAAATGACACCCGGGAGTCTCCATATTCTTCGCCCAATCGAGCACTTCATCCCCAGTTATCGCGGTATCTTCATACTCTTTCCGTCTTAGCAATTCTTCCGCCTCTACCTTAGCCCTTTCTTGATCATCACGAGCAGATATAGCCATCAATTCCGGCTTCGTGAAATAATACCTCCACCCGCGAAACGGGACTATGAAGCGGCCATCACCCGGTCGGACGTCACCTGGTGTCGGTGATCGAAGTCGAATTTTGAGTTTCTGAGTTTTTATTTCATCTCCTTCCTTTTGCGTACTTGCGCCTTGTCTCGTCGTTGTTGTCGTCGAGGCAATTGGCTTCGGAGCGCTGAAGAGACGGAATTCGAATTCTTTCTCTTCATCGTCGTTTCCATCTTTGCTGTCTGGCTGTTGGGTGTTCGTTTCTGTCGGCTGTCGTTGATACTGATTTGTCTCTGTTGATATGTCAAAGGATAGTAATTGTGCGAGTCTGGCATGCGCTTCTATATTATCGGCTGGGATGATTTCTGGTGAACTCCTGGTTGACGATGATGGCGAGACTATTTCATCGCGGCGGATTCTGTCAATAACTTGCCGTCAGTATTGTATTCCATAGTATGGTGATGCAAAAATAGTATACCGCTTTGCCTCTGGTAATTCAAACATGATGCTGAATCCGTAGTTACTTAAGATTTTATCCGTATTGTCTGTGTCTTTGGTGAAAGTGTCGTCAAAAGATACAATTTTGATGTGGATCGACACCAGCCTCGACGCACTGACCATACCAACTTTCCTACTCCGACGACCTAACTTCTAAGCGCACTTCCGCTCTTTCTTACGCACGTCAGATTTCAACTAGCTTGTACGAAAAGAACAAAACAAAGACATAGTATCGATAACCCATACGCTCATTTCTCGTTTTTCTATCTGTCTTCTCATGCGATGAATTGATCTTATCCCGAGTGGCGGTTGATTATTCGAGGTCTTTGTTTCCGGCTGTTTCCTTACCTCACCTTATCGATTAAATCGCCGCCTCCAACTGCCCTCGTGCCTCATCCCCAATTCAGGAAAACGAAAGAGACGCCTCCTAGGTGCGAACGAATAGTTTATGTCCATCCTCCAAGCAATCATGGGCGCATGCCAATCTTGTCTCGGCCTTCGACGACGGGAGGATCATGAGGTATTTCCTCCAACCTCGACACAAATTGCCATGCTCAAAAAGCTGACGTCAAATAGTCCGAACATGCGCGCCTCATAGACGATGACCTGTACCCCGGCGGTTACGGATATGGCTCTATAAACAATGCGAATCAGCAACAACATGACCCCGAGGATCTGAAGCGTGAGAGAGAGGCGTTGGAGGCGATTTGTCAACGGGCATCAGAGTATGCCTGCCCCCAACCCCCGAAAAGCCACACACATTCTTCTGGTTCTGAAAGGTTACTGATGAATTTGTGTGTAGTACGGTAATCGATATCTGGGCCCTCCAGTCACAACCCAACTTCCAGCCTCGCGCAACACTACCTTCTACTGATTCACCGGGTTCATCGCGCGTCCCAAGCAACGAGATACGACCACCACCAATATTAGCCGGCGGCAACGATGTTGCCAACGACAATGAAGAAATCAGACAAGAATCTGCCGCTGCTACCGGCACAACAACAACGATATCATCATCATCCCGACCATCATCATCTTCGAATATTGTTGGTGGTCAAAAAAGTCTAGCGCCTATACCGAATAATTGGGGCGAAGTCGTGATTTCGCCGAGACGGAAGAAGGGGAATAAAAATAATAAAGGTGGTGTTGTTAATAGTGCTGCCGATGGGGATATTTTTGGGGTTTTGAGGGTTAATTAATCCCTTCTTTCTTTTATTCTCGTTTTTTCATTTCTATGATTGAGTTTGTCTCTCACTTTCTTTCCTTTTCCTCTACTTGTTATACCCTTTGCGTGTCCTTCGTGTTGCATTTCTGTTTATTCCCGAGAAGCAAGATACATTGTACAGTATACTTATGTCGAGATGAGCCATTGTTTAAATCATTAAATTCAATTCCTCAGATGATGTAAAAAGACTAAGTAGATGATATTGCAATTCCCATAAATACATAACTACTCCATTGACCTTGACCCTTGCCATACCAAGCAAAAGTTCGATCATGCAGCCCTTGGCACCGGTAGATAGGTACATGATAGAATGAAAAGATAAATATCAGACTTGGTGCAAAGAGAAGAAACAAACTCCACCATTAATAGCGCCCGCTTAGTTCAAATGAATATCCCCCCACTGTCAGAGTGGCGTGGTACGGTACTGAAAAGTCAGAAATCAAGATGCATGTGTGGTTAGATTCCGCTCGTTGATGAGAGAAACAAAAAAGTTCAAACGTCGTCCATTGTACCGGCGGGTTCTTCACCACCGGATTCGTAACTGCCGACTGAGCTCAGTTCGTCTTCTGACTCGGTGTCTTCGCCACCTTCTTCCGCTGCGTCTTTGTTTGCGTATTTGGCGACATAGTCTGCGAAAGCCTATCAGTATGATAATCCGCAAAGTTGGATAGAGAGACAAACCTCGGACTTTGTTTTCGTAATTCTTCGGATCGCGCATAAGCATCGCTGCGGCCTCACCGTTCAACGGGTCCGATGGGTTGGGGTACCGTAGCAGTTGTGGAAGGAAGACCTCGAAAATGTTGATCATATCGTACATAGGCGACCAGGTTTGGT
This sequence comes from Talaromyces verruculosus, assembly GCA_001305275.1. NCBI lineage: Eukaryota > Fungi > Ascomycota > Eurotiomycetes > Eurotiales > Trichocomaceae > Talaromyces > Talaromyces verruculosus. Next base: position 22,042 of record LHCL01000012.1, read on the forward strand.
TGATGACATCGAGACAGACGGATCCGGAGCTTGACAAAATATGAGCGTGGATGAACTGCTTCCACACTAGACAAATAAGTACTTACAGCTCATCAATATTCGGATGGAAAATGCGGTTGACGAAGCCGATACTGGGACTCTTGTATGGGTATTGATCTGGTAATTCGACATGGATTTTCCAGTGACCGCCTGAAAATGGTGCTATAAAAACTCAGTATTTGCAAGTTGTACTACTAGCCGAGTACATACTCTCTTCCGGGCCTTTGAAGTGGACGTAAAATTCTTGCCTAACATTATAGCCACGTTAATATTGACGGCGAGTTCATCGCAGATCGGCGGAGAGAGGGATATTAATGGTAACGTACACTAGAAAGACAAAGTGTTAGTATAAGCCGACTGATGGTAATAACCGGGATACTCACTGTTATCATTAACCAAGGTCACCTCATAATCACTCATCAGCATCCTAAATTGCGTCAGCGAAAGTTCCTTGATCTCGATAAACGTATACGCACTTCATGACCTATAACACCGGAGAAAGTCAGCACTATGACTTTTTCTATTGATTTATAGCATGTGGATAGAACTCACATCCGCCTCAATTCTCCTCTTGGGACTGCTCATTTTGCCGGATTGTAGTGACTGAGAAACAGGTGCAAATCAAACGTCTGGGAGTATATCTTTCGCTTTATATTTCACCTCACTTTCAGTGAAATCCTTGATGCTGAGGTTGAAGTCGTGTCGTGTGGCAAGCGGGGTAGAAAGGATTGGGTTGGAACCGCAATGCTGGGATACCTCGATCAATGACGTACAAGATCCAACGAGAATGGCTGAGATTGGGCCGGACGGGAGGAATATGTGTTGGCAGAGCAGGGTTGTGAGTAGATAGCCAACTGTTCTGTCTGACACGCAAGTGGTTCTGTTGACAGGAGTAGAGCGAGATTGAGACGTAGGTTGAGTACCCGCGGAAGAAACAGACAATGGATGAGATGGATCGTCATGGGGGGTTATATAGCATGCGATAGCTTATCGGAATTGGGGGGTGGTCATGTGCTTACCCGGTTAGTGCCAAATAATTCAGGCATTCCACTGTAGTTTACTCCGTAGGTTACCCGTGCCTGGATCTTATCGACATCAACTTACAACTCTCTGACATTTCCACCCTCGACTACTTTACGACACAATGACAGCTCTACAGATAAAGAAATAACCTTAACCGCCGAGGAAATACACCTTCGCCTCTACCACACCACAAACCGCCATCGACAGCGTCAACATGTCCTCCCCATCGCCCTCCGACGGCTCTCGTCGCAATTCCCCGCAGCCAGCGGTATCATCCCCAGCACTAGCGCAGAGACCCAGAGTTACGGGAAGAAGTGACTCCAACGCAGCTGGAAATACCGCCATTCCAGATGAAGATCATGGGGTTGATATTCCATTGACTATGTCGGCTTCAGTCGTCTTGACTGGATTGCCGCAGGATGCACATCGGGCATTGGCTGATGCGGAAGCTATTGATGTGGGCAAAGGTGTGTGCTACCAATTACGAATTATATTATACTTGATGAGTGGTTAAGCTATTTTGACATTCATATGAAGTCTACGTTTTGGTATGAGGGCTGACTCACAGGTCATAGTCACCGTCCGATTCCAACCGCTCCCATCGGCACCCATCTTGAGAAAGACAGTCTTTAAGATCTCTGCGTCTCAGAAATTCGAAACCGTTGTCAACTTCCTAAGGAAGAAGCTGGACTGTAATGAGACTGACTCAGTCTTTTGTTATATCAACAATGTCTTTGCGCCATCACTCGACGAAGGCATCGGAGGCTTATACAGGGTACTATGTTCCTCGTCTGATTAAAAGGGAAAGCATTGACTGACTATCGTATAGTGCTTCAAAAACGAAACGGATGACCAGCTATGGGTCCAATACTCCATGACCCCGTTTTTCGGCTGAATCAAACGATCTCAAGAACGAAATTTTGATTTGAACCTCCTGAATTTTCTCTAAGAATAGTTGGTTATGAATATATACATAGTCCATCGGACATGGACGGAATCACGCGTATCGCGTGGACATGAAGTCGGCCAGAAAAGCCCCATTCTGCAAAAGGATTCCAGTTGTTGACAAAGAAACGACATATCAAGCGATGAGGTCGGCGTCCGTATTTCCGAGGACGAAGGTTGCGGATGAAGTCGATGTTGACTTTCGGATAAAGGCCACTTATCCGCTTTTCCAACAATCAGGGTTTTTCAACCTGTCGCTCGAGACGTTGTGGCCGAGATTGGGTAGGATGCAGTCTACCACAAAGCATGAAAGGTCATACGGCCGGCGTTTGACGATTCATTTTGGTAAAGGCAGTTGAGAGCAGTCGAGAAACGGCCGCAACAAGAATTTCCGAGAATATGCACCACGAAAACTCCAACGCCGGAAAAATGCACGGAATTATTTCACAAGCCACAAGTTCAAGTCAACCTCATCGGAAAGACTCCTTTATCAATTCTATTGAATAAACAAAGACCGGATGTCAGTGATCCGCTCATGAGCGTATTCTCGGGCCGACGAACGGAGGGAAGGAGGTATACTCACTTTGTGATAGTGTTCCAACGCCCTTTGCATATCCTCCAGACTGGTCTTGTCGCCATAAGCATCCATCAATTGAGCATTTCGTCGTAGGCGTTCCTCTTCTTGCATGGATTCGCGTTGGGTGCGTTGTTGCGCATCTCGTATGGCGGTTATACCGTAGCCGATTCCTAAAACGGCGATTATCGGAAGGCCTCTGTTTGAGTTAGAACTGACATCAACATACACACCACGACGCAAGGAGAAAATTCATCGGGATAGATGTTACGAGGTCGAGGGACGTACATTTTCGTCATGCGACCGAGTCTAATAATATGTCTGGGTGATGGACTACCACCATTTCCTAGGGGAGCTTGTCCATTCGGGGAGGCGAAGTGATCCATGTATGTACGTATGTTGTTGTGTAGAGATAATTGTAGTCGAGGGTACTGATCGAAAACTGGTGTATTCACGTCTTGCACGAAGGTTGTAGAGGACAAAGTAGAAAAGGAGGAAGGATTGAACGCCTCCTGTAGAAATACATGCTACGTAGTGTCGCATGCTCCCCCAGACACGGCCGAGGCTATGCCATACAAAACATACAAACAATTACCTGATCGTATGACAGTACGATTTAAGCATCTGATGTATGCTGTGGGGTAAATTTCAACAATGGCTATTGGACGAAATGCCAAATTAGTAGCATTATTGGTGCATAAACTTGATTAGAAGCGTTTATTACTGTATGACCTCTGTAACACCCCTGTAATATATCCTGCATTAGCACGGATATTACGTGGGGGATGGGTCGGGGGAGACTCTCAAAAGTCCGAAATGAGGATTAGTATGGCGAGAATCGGAAGAGAGGCTTCCGGCAAGAAACACGGCAAGTGGATTGGTATTTTGAACAATGAATATTGAATATTGAGAATATAATGTGTTTACGTATTGGTTGATTGCTGCTGGTATTTCTGAAAATATTTACATACGCACTACGAGTGTCTTTTTGTTGAACATTGTTAAGGCAGGCATGTATGCGTGAGAGACTTACAATACGTTACGATACAATACTCGATCCATGGATAGGTTGTCACTTTGAATTCACAGATTGATCGAAAGTTGCCGATTACAGCTGCCCTAATTGAGGTTCTGCCTGAGTCATGCATTCATCTGATGCATACACAGTGTTGCCATGACATGGGCAAGGAGGGTTGGTCTGATATGCATAAGTTCCCCGCAATCGCCTGATCAACAAAAGTGGAGACCCCGAGCCACTGTCGCGTCATGCCGACCACAGTTACCACACACCAACTTCCTCTCATGGTTGAACCCTGCAACATCACACAACATACGGATTGCAACCATGTCTGCCGACGACTCGGAATTCACAGGACAAACGAGAGACGGTCTCACACGCCTACCTCCCGTCGCAACCGAAGAAACACCCCTGCTGCAAGATGCGTGCCCAGCCCAACAGGAAGATACGGATGGAACACCCATTGTCAACGAGCCCACAACCTTCGAGCTCATCCTCGTGCTGGGAAGTGTCTGGGTAGGAGTGTTTCTTGCTGCGCTTGATGCCACCGTCGTCGCGACTCTATCTGGCCCGATCTCCTCGTCGTTCAATTCCTTGTCGCTATTGTCGTGGATTGCGGTCTCGTATCTGATTTCCAATGCCGCGTTCCAACCGCTGAGTGGTAGATTGACGGATATATTCTCGCGAAGGGCGGGCCTTGTATTCTCCAATGTCTTTTTTGGCATTGGAAACCTGATATGTGGTCTTGCGACGGAGCAATGGATGATTGTGACTGGTCGTGTGGTTGCTGGTATTGGCGGTGGTGGTTTGACGGCCATCTCGACATTCGTCACTTCCGATCTGGTCCCATTGCGACGACGGGGTGTGTGGCAGGGAATTGGTAATATTTGCTATGGCACTGGTATGGGCTTAGGAGGTGTTTTCGGTGGCATGGTAAATGACTCACTCGGTTGGCGATGGGCGTTTCTGATCCAGGTACCATTCGTCGTACTATCGACTTTGCTCATTTTCTTCACCGTGAAAGTCCCGGTCAAGGAAACGGATAAGTCGCGCATCAAAAGAGTGGACTTTTTGGGCGCTTTTACATTGATTGTGTTCCTGGTTTTGCTCCTCCTCGGTCTGAATGCTGGTGGAAATCAGGTTCCCTGGAGTCACCCACTGGTCCTTACCAGTCTACCTTTATCTGCAGTCTTTCTTATAATCTTCATCTACATTGAAGATAAGATCGCATCAGAGCCTGTCATTCCAGTCCGCCTATTACTCAACCGAACAGTCGGTTTCGCCTGCTTGACGAACTGGTTCTCTACAATGGCGGTTTTCGGCCTACTCTACTACGTGCCAATCTATTTCCAAGTTCAAGGATATTCCGTCACGGCGGCGGGCGTCCGTCTCGTCCCTGAAGCTGTTGGTACAGCTCTGGGATCGTTGGGATCAGGAATGATTATGCGTGTAACGGGTCGATACATGCTTTTGAACTATGTAACCATGGCTTTACTGGTTATCTGCTCCGGCGTATTCTGCACTTTTGAGCTGAATTCACCCTCGTGGCTCCCGATGCTCGGTCTGTTTGGCCTTGGCATTGGCTACGGCGCCATGCTTACCATCACCCTGGTTGCGCTCATTTCGGCGGTTGACCACCACTACCATTCCGTCGTCACTTCCGCCTCGTATGCATTTCGCAGTACCGGAAGTACGATTGGCATCACGATTGCTTCAGCCGCATTTCAGAATGTTCTCAAGAAGGGGCTATGGGCTCGATTTGGTGATCGTCCAGATGCTGATGAATTGATCCCACGTATTCGGGATAGTCTAGATGAGATCTGGAAAGTTCCCGCGGACTGGCGCGAGGGTGTATTCAATGCTTATATGGTGTCGTTACGGGCGATCTTTATTACTTTGCTTGGTGTTACGATTTTGGCTGCTCTTTCGAGTCTGCTTATGAGACAGCACACTCTGTACAGCAACCTGGCTCGCCGGTGAGCGGGACGTTCAATGCATATAACATATATAGATTGGATATAGATGGAACATATACGTATTAGATATCAGCACATAGCATAGCAACTACCTCATGCATTGCTACAAGATCAATCAGTTCAGTTTCGAATAGCCTTGAGTCTTCTAACAAATATCCTCCTATCAACATATGAATAGACGGTGAGTTAGCGCAGCCCAATGATCAAGGCTTATCGGAAGTCCGATAGTCGGGCCAATAGGAATCACGGGATTAGTTCCTGCGTGTCTTTATGCACTTCCTTGGTCGAACCATTTAACATCTTCAATTATTCTAAATATTCACTCACCAATCACCAGGTGACGTGTCCCAGTCTAGACCACTCGTCGCTCTCATCATGAGCATCATAAGTTGCCGTTACGTACTGGTCGACCCAATTTCGTTCTCCTGACGTCTGAGTTCCCGCTTTTCCCAGCTTACAAAACGTTGTCACGTTCCAATCAGAGCCGACGGATTGGTGGCAATCTCCAGAATCATTCACCTTTTCGCCAGCCAGTCAAGTCAGTCCCCGACTTTTGAACTTTGTGCATCAATTTGTTCTGGTTGAGTGAGGGGGAAGGGTAGAAGCGAGAGATACTCTGGAATAATTGATTTTGAATTGACCGAGTCCTTTGTTGTCGATTGACAGGACTTGCAGAGCTACGACCTTATCTATACAAGCCAGCTTCTCCGTCTCCGTTCGTGTACACCGTCCTTGCGCATTTGACGATTCGCCTTTCGGATTGATTTGCCTTCGAGTGTATATATTTGGTGCACTACGGATTTACGATCGTCTTACGCCGTCACTTGGGGAGAACGAACACCGGACAACCTGCGAAAACCTTTTAGTATATACGCATCCTGGACATACTGGCATGGCAATTAGCCTAAAACCCGAGGATGTGGTCGGACCAAAGGAGTCAAAGGCTCCCGAGACACCGCATTTGCAAATACAAGAAGTCACCGGGGATATAGATTTACATTCAGAGGTCTCTGATGGCTCACATACAATGGAAACCGCAGCAACAACGAAACCGTCACCCGAAAACACGCAACGCCGAAAACGAGTGCTCCTGTCAACCGAAAGCGCTTTTGCATCCAACTTTCTACCGCCCTTAATTCGCAGTCCGGAGATCGAGCTTCGATTAATCACTGACGAAGAATCTTCTGCAATTTCGACGGGGGCAACTAAAGTGCCTCATTATATGGACTCGGTCGATAGCCATACGTTCGACAACAGAACGGGCTCACGGAGATGGCTCAGAGCAAAAGCGGCGGAATTATGCGAATGGGCTGATCTTCTTATCGTCGCCCCAATTGATGCCGGAACGCTGGGTTCGATGCTATATGGACTTACACATACATTAACACTTTCTTTGCTTCGAGGATGGGACGTGAACAAGCCCGTATTTCTGGTCCCTGGTATGACCGTTTCGGAATGGACGAATCCGTTGACTGAGCGACAACTGCAAGAACTTGAGCATAACTGGCCGTGGATTGTGCGGATACCGCCTTTGTTATGGAGTCATACTGGGCCGGAAGAGTTGACACAGTTGCCGTGGGATGGAAGCCGTGTGTTTGAGGACCTGCTGCAAAAGATGCTCGACTTGACAGGTGTTTCGGATGGACAGGATGCAAGTCAGTCGACGCCAGAGCCTGAGGAAAAGCTTGAGACGAAGAATAGTTCTATGGCTATTGCCAAACTCGCGCAACAGGCAGCCAAGCATCGCGAAGAGTCCCAAAGTGGCCGTCCCAAGTCTCTCCCTTTGGAGTTGTGGCTGAACGTTTTCGTGGACCATTTGGGAGACTGGGAAATTGCAAAAGCAGTTGGCATTCCGACGAATCTCCCAGTGCCTAGAGAATGGCAGCCTCATATATTGAAGATGTCGACGCCTCCTTCTTTGGAATATACTATACTTCGGGGGTCATTTACAGCCATCACGTCGAAAATCAAGGAACTCACGCCGTATACACCATTGTCGAATCTAGCATGCCACTTGATATTCAAGTTTTCGAGAACCGACATCTTGACCTATTTGTTAGAAAAACATCCCAGCCTATACAACACTACTACACGCTTTAAAAACATACCATATCTCGCCTCCGCCATCTACGGAAACCCGACTATCCTGACATGGTGGCGCGACTCTCCCGATTCATCAACCCAGGAACACAGCGCAGATGCCATGGACGGCGCTTCCCGATCAGGACACATAAACGTTTTGGATTGGTGGGTATCCTCTGGCTTACCACTACGATACTCCGAGCGTGCCCTAGAATCGGCTAGTGCCGAAGGTCGCGTGGATGTTCTCGAATGGTGGAAAAACGCATGTTGGAACGCACCCTCATCACGCCCCATCCCTTTGAAAGTCGGTAAATCAGTCCTCTTAGCCGCACAATCCGGCAAAACGCAATCACTCGCATGGTGGGATGCATCCGGTATTCCATACACTCACTCCGAGTCCGTGGCGCGCATAGCCAGTACACACGGCCACATCCACGTCCTGGAACTATGGTACCGCCTCAAAGGCGCAAAAATGATCTTTGACAACCAGGTCCTTGTGGGAGCTACACGAAGTGGACACGATAATGTCCTGGAATGGTGGCGCAAAAGTGGCTTGCGTGTTGAATTCAAGACTTGCGATATTGAGGAGGCGCTGGAAGATGCTGATCCGTCTACACATGCGGCGCAACGGGTGCGGCAATGGTGGGCACGGAATGGGTTGAATCTTGGTGTGGGCACGAGTGAGTGGATGAAGGTTAAGGTGTTGACATGACGTTTTCGTTTTGAAGCTTATATACCCCATTTTTTTTGTTGGAGTAAGTAACACTGTCATTTAGTAATCTGTTTGAAGATGTTTGAAGATGTTTGGAGCATGGGCATGGCGTAGCGTTTCGTTTGGTCTACATGTGGATAATAAACTTGAAACATAATAAGTAATAAATGATTATCTTAATCAACAAACTATACTACTTTTCAAAGGTCATATTCAACACCCTACAATGCTCCCGATCCGGCAACCCCGAAGACCATGGCCGCGGCCACTGCAAATTCATCACCTTTCCTCCCTCCTTCTCGGTAGCAGAATACTCTTCAAATCTGAAGTTCGCAAAGAAATCCATCGACGACCCATACTCTCTCACCCTCAAATACTCTGCATCCGGATTCGGATCCCCTGTTTTCGCGAACGAGGTCCACATATCCTGTACAGCGTTTGTGTATGCTATATCCGCGTATACTCGCACGGGCTGATTGAAGATGTAATACGTCCCGAATACCTCGTACAGATCGCCTGAGTGGCACCTGTAGTAGGGTGTGTCTGGTTTGCCGACGGGGAATGTGCAGAGGTCGTAGAAGGAGTAGAAACTGAGTGCGTATGCGCGTTGGTGGGTGTATACCCAGAGACTGTTGAATGCTTTTGTGGACGATGAAGAGGAGGTAGAGGTAGACGAGGCGTCGATGAATTCGAGGACGTGGCAGATTATCTCCCCGTCTGTGCCGATGTTGATGGTTGCGTTGTACGCATCCGAATAATCTTGGGGAACGTCCCAGAGACCTGAAGAGGAGAGAGTTGATGCTTGGGAGGAGGTGATTAATCCTCCTGCGACGAGTGTGTCTAGACCAGAGGTGAGGTTGGTCATATTGGGTGCAATGCTGGTTGATAGTAACGACTGTGCTTCTTCGGGCATCCAGCCCATGAGGACATTGACGTTGTTGATATTACCTTCTGCGACGAGAGAGAGTGGTTGATCGACCATGTACACCCCATCGACGACGGTGCTCCATGACCAGTACTCCGTGCTGATACTGAGTAGCGTCTCTGCTGGAAGCTCTCTGAGACACTCAAGTCTACCTTCCTGTCCTGCAGACGCCGGACACAACGGCTCAATATACGGAGCCATCACAGCCTCAATGACGCTCTGATTGACCACATTCCCCGCCAACGATTGCGGGATAGCATTCTTAAACAGTCCCTTCGCTTTCGGCGAAACAATCAAATCCATAACCGATGCACCGCCAGCAGATTGTCCAAAGATAGTGACATTATCCGGATCCCCGCCAAAGGCTCTGATATATTTCTGCACCCATTCCAGGGCAGCAATCTTGTCGGATAGTGCGTAGTTACCATTTACGACGCCGTCGTTTAGACTTAAGAGTCCGAAGATGTTGAGCCGGTAGTTTATACTGACCAGCACCACGTCGCCGCGAGATACGAGACTGGCGCCGTCGAAGGTTGAATCGCTCCCGGCGCCGTTGATCATTGCGCCGCCGTGGATCCAGAGCATGACTGGCTTAAGCCCCTTAGTCGAGGCCGACGGCGGAGTAGAAGGTAGAGTTGGAGTGAAGACTTGTAGATGCAGGCAATCCTCGCTATTACCCCAGGGATTGAGTCCGTCGGCATTACCCTCGAAACTGCCTACTTGCATGCACGCTTCCCTGTATCGTGTCGCATTGACTACGCTCCCATTTTGGTACTCAGGTGGTTGCGCATATTGGAATCGCAAGTCGCCAACAGGCGGTTTCGCGAATGGTATACCCAGAAATCGATATGCCATGTGGTCCCTTAAACCTTCGAAAGTGACACCTTCAATAGCCGGTGTTTGCACAGTCGGAAAAGTAGAATAATTCGTATCAATCTTCCCCACAAAGGGCGCTGAATTAGTACACAAGAACAAAAACTTATACTCCCCACCCCCAGTGCTGCTCTCAGTCTCAGCTCCCAGAAGCTTGCCCTGAAAATCCGCCGGCCGATTCGAGTCGCACGACGTCCAGAGTCCCTCTGCTCCATTGAAAGCTCCCAGCCAGGCTTGGTAAAGAAGTTCGCCTTCATAATAGTATAGTTCTCTACAATCGACCAGAGTTTCGTTGTAGGAGGCGCAGGTTTTGACGGCGTCGTGGTAGGTGGTTGGTTCGTTGAATAGGATCACGCTGGGATTTCCTGCATTTTGTGTCCAGTCTCCGCGGTTATGGTACAGAATTGTTGTACCGGTCAACCGCGAGTTTGGCTGGTCAGATGAAGATGGTAGTGCTGATGATGATGCGCATAGAGCCGTGCAAAGCCCTAAGATGGACATCCACCTTCTCAAAGTGGCCATGTTGACCCCCTAGAGAATTCGAAATAAATAAAATATATCTTGGATACTTCTCTGACCCAGGTATAAATACCACGTTATACTTTTCCATAACCCACGTCTTGTGTGCTTCTTCAACAATGCTATACTTTAGCCTAATTGTTGATCAACAACCCCACTGAATCATTGATGCGGGGGACCTGCTTTTGCCCTTACTCCACAGTACACCCAGTGGAATCTCGGCTTTGGGGAACGGGACACAGAAAGCATTGGGGCACCCTTATGTATTTCTAGCCGGCGGAGCAGTATTTCCTTGAATCAGAAGGTAGCGCAAGACGCTAGGAGTTGGAGTTTGTGGGGAGGTAGACATCTAGCGGAAGCCAACACAGCATCACACGTGCTTACTGTATGGCATTTTGCGATTTCGTCATGGAGTGCATTTGTTTCAGTTGAACAGATAGTAGCAGATAGTTTTGTTAAACTTATATCCACGAGAAACAGCCCAGGGGACTACGTATGAGGACAAGCGTAAATTACTGAATTAGGAAATAATTGATCAACCTACTAGTAGGTAGGGCTTGCTGTTGGCACCGCCGTGCTGACCTTTCAGCGATCTTATGTCAGAAGAGAAGTAAATTCATATAAGTTCAAATAAATAAATACAGCAATAAAGATATAAATCTCGTAAATGATAAAATTCCGAAAGAATCGAAATCGCTACTGCTGTCCCATGTTTAGTGATAGCGACTATATATCCATAAAAAAGCGAGACAATCGGAAACTTGTAGGCAGCTAGTAAATACTATATGCGATCAGAATCAAATTTGGTTTAGGAGTGACGATAGATGAAAAGGGGTAAAGTATGAGACAGCCCTGGAGACCAGGGCAAACCCAGCGAAGACGGAAACAACCCCTGCCATCCTGGGATTCTGAAGGGCAAGCAGGGTAACAAGTAACGAAACGACAGTCCAAAGTGACATGTTTAGGCCAAATAGACCGTCGAGTTCTTGAAAACCTTTAAATTTAGATGCTGTTTCCTCCAGCATAGATTCAAGGTTGGCTGCGCGAGTTGTGAGCTTCTCAAGCAGGGCGTATACAATTTTCGTATTGGCACCTAAAGCTTCCTGAGCCTGAGCTTGTGTCTCGATAGCTTTGGCATGGTATGTTTGTGTTTCAAGAAGTTTTATCGCACGCGCTTCAGACTGTTCCAGGTGGGTTTCGAAAGTTCGCAGTCTCTGTGATATGTCAGAAATACCAATAGCCATACATGGGTGATCTCAAACCTCTAATATGAGATTTTCTTGTTGATGAATAGCTGCAAAGCGTTCTACCAACCATTCCTAACAACATCAGCAATGCAACTAGCGGTTGTTGCTCCCCTACTTACCAGCGCTCCGTCCACCCCGGCTACTCTCTCTTGCAGATTGTTCAACGATGCTTTCATGAAAAGTGTCAGTTCATGGTTTGACTCCATCTCCCTAATATCCTGGCCTTGCATGTCTTTGAACTCTGAATTTCGGCGTTCCAGATCGTCATATATTTCCTTAATCTGATGTCGTAACTGCGCAACATCCGCAATTGATATATGCATGCCCTATTATATCGTTAGTAAGGTTATCCAACGTTTGGGTTATCAATCACACCTGACTCAGTAGAGAAGAGTCTTCTTCCACGTCTTTCAAAAGTGAAAGAACCTTCGAGACGCTTGCGCTCATGATACTCTCAAAATCATGAAGAATGCCGGTGAAGAGACTCCTCGTCCGACTACTGTCGTCTTGAAGCTCAGTCGTAAGCTGATTCCTCAGCTTGTGTACTTCTTCCATGAATACTTTTTGTTGAGCATTCTCAACAGCCGCAGCATGCAGAGCTGACTGTAAAGCAGAGTTCAGACTTTCTGCATTCTTGGCAAGCGACTGGTGTAGATCCAGCATTTCCTCTTTCTCTATTTCAATGCGCGCTGCCTGACAAATGACAATCGCATTTTGCCTGCTATTGCTGTAACTCGTCCACCACTGAGGTTTCGACTCCAACCCCCGAAGACAGCCTTCAACAATAGGTGCTGTGAAATCGTCGGCAATATCCATCGGGTCGATTGCGGATTCGTTGTGTATTTTGTCAGAATCAATTCGGATCGATGAGCATGACAGCGGGATCGTGGCTCCAGCCCCTGAAAGTTCACAGAGAGCGAGTCTCGCGGCATATATAGACTTCACTCGGTCCAATGTATGTGCAATCTCGGCACCACCAGAAACCTCGGAGCTACTGAGGCTTTGACAAGATGTAAGAAGTTTCATAGCAGCTATTCTACTGCACGAAGGCGATGACTTCATCGATTCGAGGAGCTGTATTGCATTTGAAAAGACGCTGTCATGTTGGGCCGTCCTCGAGCGAATCAAATTGACTAAATCGGAGCTTTCTATAGATTTCTTCGGATTTGCTGCTCGCCTTGGTTAGCTACTACAACCTTCGCAGTCAATGACAGTTGCGCTCACCCTTTCGTATGGATGACGGATAAAGGTCAAGGAATGATGCATCTGTGGCAGTCATCAACAAGAGTAGCAGAAGATAGAGTATCCACAGCGACATATTTTCGAGATTGGAGCAACGGTATGCCGAAGACAAAGACGATAACGTCTTGCGATGATGATCAGATAATCTAGTGGCGACGGTTTGTGTTGCGCAGATAGGATGAGAAGAGAAAGCTGAAGCTGTTCAAGTGAAGAACAGATTGGACGTCAGCGAGCAGAAGAGAGCTTCCTGTTCCATTTCGATCTGACTATTTGGGAAGGTGCGCATGGCCGTAAATGGAATAAGAGGAAAGTGAGGCCAAAAAGGGAAGGAACCAGGGGAGGGCACCTTCCTCAGCAACACCCTCCCCATCTGAACCTCACTTTTTCAGGACTTTATAGACGTATTTTACAGAAATCATTCCTTTAGATAAAAAATATGAATGGTTGTAATCTTGATGGATGGATGTTTAGATGGAAGTCATGCACGTGACGCGCTTAACCTAATACGGTACCGGCGCTGCCAAATAATTTCATGATTTTCGGAGCTAAACAACTTCCCGGACAAGACAACATCCACAATCAACCATGTCTTGCGCCGCCTCGCAACGCTGCCTGGTGCAGCTTCTACGTGAGCCTATTCGATCGAGATCGGTTCCTACATTCCTCGTTCCAGCACTTTCTCAGCCATTGAGGACACAATGCTTCTCGACAACGTCCGCGGCTCGGTCTCGTATCGGCGGTGCCCCCGTGTCAATACCACCAGAGGTCAATTTGAGTCTTATTGATCTTCCACAGACCAACGTTCGTGGAAAGGCAAAGGATGCTCCAAAGATGGCTGTCGAAGTGAATGGTCCTTTAGGTTTGTCATTTTGATGTCGGGTTGGGGATGTCACACTCATTGATGATTTCGTTAGGACAATTGACGTTGAACATCCCTCCGTTCGTTAACATCAACCATGACCAGACCGCACGAAAAGCGACGATATCTGTCCAAGATGCAGAAATTCCTCATCAACGTGCTATGTGGGGTATGTATTCAGCTCAGCTATGTTACAAGGATTATTTTAACACGATGGATTGTAAGGAACAACACGCGCCCATCTCCAAAACTACATCCTCGGTGTCTCCGAAGGCCACATTTGCATCCTCAGTCTGGTCGGTGTCGGTTACAGGGCAACTATTGAATCAACTGCGACTACAGTGACTGCCGAATTCCCAGGTCAACAATTCGTGTCGTTGAAGGTCGGATACTCACACCCAATTGAGTTACCCATTCCAAAAGGCGTCAAAGCGTCCACGCCTCAACCTACTCGTATCTTGCTTGAAAGTATTGACAAGGAGGTTGTCACTCAGTTTGCGGCTGAAATCAGAGAGTGGAGGAAACCGGAACCATACAAGGGCAAGGGTATCTTCGTGAACGGGGAGACTATCCGTCTCAAGAACAAGAAGATCAAGTGATCTGTTTCTGCTTTACTTCTGTTATACTTTTTTGGGTGTATATTATGTCATGACATCTCTTGTATTGTATACTTGTATAGTCTAGCTTTCTTCATATCATGATCATTATCATACTTTTATTTCTTAGACAAGATCGTCTATTTCAGGTTCAACACAACCTGAACTGCGTCAATGACTTGGTCTTGCAAAGCAGCAGGAGCGGCGACGACGCCTTTGTTATCCTTGAGCGTCCTTCCCTTGGTAAAGTCAAGACGCTTGCCATAGATATCTGTCACCTGGCCACCAGCCTCGCGAACGAGAAGGTCACCAGCAGCATGGTCCCAGATCTTTTCCTGGTAGTCTTTCTTCATAGGCAAACGGAGATAGATGTCTCCGGCACCGCGAGCAATTGAGCAATACTTGGCTTGAGAGTCCAAGCGCACACTTGGAGCAGTGATACCCAAGCGTTTCGCGACTGAAGCATTGTCATCCTGGTTGGAGTGAGCAGCCTCAACACCTTCACAGAATACGGCTTGAGAGACATCTGGAACTGGGCGCATGGATATAGGTTTGCTTGGTGCGAGACCAGCATTTGTCAAAGGCCGACTGACAGCTCCTTCCCCCTGGACAGCAGAGAAGAGGACACCCTTGCCCTCTTCATCTGACTGCTCACTACCGATATTTGTGGTGAGAGCTTCAGAGTCGTCAATTGGAAGATTAGGGCATCCAATGACGCCTACCTTCACGTCACCGTCCACTATCAAGGCCAAGCAAACTGCGTATTGACCACCTCTCAGGAAGCCCTTGGTGCCGTCAATAGGGTCCAAAGCCCAAATCCGACCCGTTGCTCCACCAAGTGATGTCCCTTGATCTATCACGGCTAACATGGCTTCTTCGTTCGCTAACGAACCTCCGATAACTTCTTCGCTTGCCGCATCATTCAATTTGATATCCTTGACCAAATCCCAAATCTCCGCTCGCAGGGCAGCATCTTGTCTTAATTCACTTGACTCCTCCTCTGCTACAATTTCGTCGTTGGGGAAGTTCTTGGCAATGGCTTGGATGATTAGCGCTTGAGCGCCGAAATCCCCCTTTGTGACGGGAGATTTGTCGTCTTTGGCCAACGTTCCCTTTGCTTTCTCGTGAAAGACTTTCTTTGTGAGGAGACAGGCCCGTTGAACGGCGAGCTCAGCGATTCGGCGTTCGTGTTCGTAAGTCATCTTAGCGGTAGTTGAGAAAAGAGATCGATATAGGAAGTGATTGAGGATTGCGGAGAGACGGGGTCGACAATTTGCGATGCTGGCGGCCAGTTTGAGGATGCGAGTTTGCCAAACCTTCAGTAAAGGGTCATCGGAATATATTGTATAGAAATGACAATTCAATCAAGAACTATCTTTCAATGAATTGATAGCCAGCTGAGACTCTGGGGAAAACCTCAAGGCAATCGCCTGCGGAAATAGCGGGTCTGCCTTCCTAAAAAGGACTAATGGGGTGCAATAAACCAATAGGAAGCTTCCAATGCCCTGATTGTCCCGCACTAGACCGAATGAGGCAAAACACCACGACTGGAGGGGTCAATGACGGCAGTGCATTGTTGACAGGAACCTCCCCAGTCAACACCTTCCAAGCTTTGTGTGTGTTCCTTCATACACGAGCATTGTGTTGTCGGTCGCTTTGGACGCTTGTCAAAGCTGCGGCTTCCTGCTCGAAACTTTGCTGCACCCCATTTGCAGCTTAGGACTCTCTTGACTGTCGAGTTTGTTGTGTGTCGTGACCCAAGGGTTGATCAGTGGTGAACTTTGCGACGTCGCCTAACAACCTTGAGACTGCGAAGGCTTTGTGCAGAAATTCTCGCTCATCATTGTACACTTATTGCTCGACTTTACACGACTGATTTTCATTTCTTACGTACTAAATATTCTGAACACAACGAAAATACTAAGAAACGCCAAAGTCCCGCCATGTTCAGATCAGATGTTAGTGATAAATGCCTCACAAAGTGTGTGCCAGGAGGGGCGATGAATTTTTGCTAATCCGACTTAGAAACCATTCACAGCCGTCTCTGTGCAGATCGAGAATCTGACGAGCGAGCAATATGAAGTCGAAGACTCGAGCGGAATTGTCGACTTGATCGAAGTCATCCAGATCCAGGCAACTGGTCCAACCGAAGCTAGTCGCGCGTTGCGGAAGAAACTGTGAGCATGAGTTATTTATCTGGTGGACGATTTCTCTAATACAACTGCAGTAAATACGGCAACCTCCACCGTCAGTTACGAGCCCTCACAATCCTAGATTTCCTCATTCAGAATGCGGGCGAACGATTCCTGCGTGGATTTGCCGACGAACCGCTACTCGAACGTCTTCGCATTGCCGCCACAGATCCCGTATCTGACCCAGAAGTGAGGAAGAAATGTCAGCAGCTCTTTGGTCAATGGGCAGTGACCTACAAAGACACTCCAGGCATGGGTGGGATCACAGCACTTTACAGGCAGCTACCAAAGCGAAAACAGCCCGCACAACAGGCCCAAGCCAAGGTTTTGCGGGAAACGGCACCACCAGCGCCGGAGGTACCGATGGGTCACTCGGTCTCAATTTCAGTTGGAGAAGGCCCTTCAACCGTATTGACTTCCCCCAAGTCGACCAAAAAGTCTAAACGTTCCTCGACATTCGGCTCCAGTTCAAAGGGTCATAAAAAAACGGGCTCCAAGGCTTTCAACATGGAGAAAGAGAAGCCTGAAATTTTGCAAACGATCGCCTCGTCGTCAGTCGCGAGTACCAATCTGCAAAATGCGTTGAAATTGGTGAACCGAGAAACGCGCCGAGTGAGCGAGGATGAGGAAGTCATAACCCAGTTCGAGAGATGCAAAAGTCTTCGACGACAGATTTTGCGTTACATTCAGCACATCGAAAGTGGTGATCTCCTCGGTAGTTTAATTCACGCCAATGAAGAGCTAGTCACAGGATTGATGGCGTTTGAAGTGCTCGACAAGAGTCTAGATTATGATAGTGATAGTGAAGACGAAGTCTATCTGCGAGGAATCGACGAGAGTTTCTCTGGCATTACCATTGGACCTCCCAAACCACCTCGACCAGCACGACCCACAAGCATACCTGGATTTCCTACAGATAACAAGAAATCACCGTTCAATCTCGAGGACCTTGAAAGTGCCAGTGAATCCGAAGAAGACGATGACGAAAACAATCCTTTTGGAGATAGGAACGAAGTGTCGACTCCATATCTTGAAAAGCAGCAACCTACCTGGTACGTATGCATACTCAAATAAGGTGTTAGGAAATGCACTAACAGTCTTTAAGGAGGGAGGTCTAGTGACACTCTTTCGGGATGGGACGAAGCTATTTTCATTTCCTCTTACCGCGGGTCTGACAATACAACTCAGAGCTTCTTTTCGTACTACAATCATACGCGATAGTTGTGGTTACGGTGCTCTTTGACTAATTATACCCTGATTTTCGATAAGTCACAAGAGAAGTAACCACAAAGGGGCGTTGTTTACTTTTTACATGCTATTGCCCAATCTGCAATGCTTGAATTCGACTTGTACATACTTGACCTTCACGCTATTTTCAAAACTCAAGTAAATCCCATTTTGTCAATTAATCAATCTTTCAAACGCTTTCGAGTTCTTTCCATCGTGACAAGCTACATTGATTTCTATTCGAGCACATCTCACTAGAAAAATCAGTCTTGTAACAGGTTATGCTTGAACAATGTTTCGCCTAATCTTCATTTCAAAGTTTCGGCCTCGTATCCTGCTCGTTGCCATGAAATACAGGGAAAATTTTCCCTTCGAGCGCGGCCTTGATCTGCACTGCAATAAATCGTGAGTAGAATCTTGCATGATTGATTCCACCACCTATATACCAGAGACCTGGTTCTATACAATATCATCAGCACAACAAACCCCATACAGGAAGGCTAGGATTAAGCATACGTCCAAGAGGCTTAAACGCCCCCTTGATTTCACCCTCATCATCAACACCCCAGCAATCCCCTGCTCTGTCCGCGACTTTGTCTCCGAATATTTGACGGACCATATCACGCAGATTACCTACAAATCCCGTTGCGAAAACGAGGAGATCTGCTTTCAGGTGGCTGCCATCTGCGAATAGCAGACCGGTATCAGTATATGACACTGGCAATGAACCGGTTTTCATTTTTATCTATAATCATTGACCAGTTAGCGAGCTCTCCCTTACCATATCCAGTGATGAGGAGAGGGAGTAAAAACAAACCAGCCCATCAGCAATCTTCTTCGACGCGCCTATATCAATATAATGTCCTCCCAGGCGCTCACAAATGTGTCTCGTAAGATCGTCATTCTGCTCAAGCAGAAATCCGGCCCGTTTCAGGTCAGAATATAGATCTGGGTGAGCGGTATATTGAATGTGGTTTGCGAGTAACCCTAATTTCCGGCTGAGAGCGTTGGGGTAAGCGAAGCATTTGATGTCGGCGGTGTTCACGTCTGTTTGGGGGTTGTATTGAGCTATATGGATCTGTGTTAGCAAGAAGTATCCTGAGATGCTGTGTATGGCATACTTATTGCATATTTTTGGTATGCGGATTGAGATATTACGTCTATGAGAAGGTCAGTGATCTCGTTATGCTCAAGTCTTTTTTTTTTTTTGATATGCGTACAAGTCTTGCTTCGCTGTACGATGGTGACTGAAGCAAGTCCGTGATTGACCATGTCCTCAGCGATATCATGGCCTAACAAAGTTGGAAAGGGTCAATATCAAACGAGAAGAGTACTAGCCTGAGATAGACTTCTCACCTGTATTTGCAGTTCCCACTACAACACCATGCTTCCCTTTCCATTTGGATGCATTTTTGTAATCCTTAGAATGCATCGCCATACCTTGGAATTGAGACTGGAGTTCACCTCAGTATGTGGCATTGGTACTTACTGGGGAAAAAGACGTACCTTGTTTGCATACTCCGGGGAACTGGGTATCTGCGAGTTTATACCAATAGCCAAGACAACGTGCGAGCTTGTGACTGTAATTATCTCTGATATATTTGAGTACATCTGTCGTCTTCGTAGCTTCAAGGTCCAGATTTTGGTTGATTCGTCCCACGATCCGGACTCGAGAGTGGTTGAGAGCCAGATATTAGGGGTCTGATTTATTAGCAAACTGCCCCTGGTTTCATTTTCCGATATGCTCCTTTCGACGTACAAGTCCGTATCTTTCGCTCCATTTCCTGAAAGCATCTGCCAGTTCATCCTTCGACAACCACTCCGGATAATCAGGGGCAAATGTCCTTTCGAACGGTAAATGAGAAGATTCTCGTATGGTGTGGACTAATGAAGCGTCATCAGCCAAAATAACTTACCGAAACAAAGATGTGGGACATACTCTTCGAAGAATCGTATCTTAGTCTCCAGCTGTCACCAACTTCGCTGTTACTATCAATGCAGATGAATGAGACCCCCAATGCTTGTAAACGACCGGCAGTACAGAGGCCGGATTGACCACCGCCGACAATCACGCAGTCATAATGTGGTTGTGGAGTCTGTTGATGGCTTCCTGTTTCTTCCTTCGAGGTACCACTCGTTTCATTATTATGCAGATTGCTCGTAGATGAGCTGACAGCATCAAGCCGATCAATATTCCCAAACTCGGGTACTTGATCCAATATAGTCCCCATGATCCAAATTTTCCATTTTCCCTCATCAGCACCATCCGGGACAAGACACAAATACCCAAGACAAGAAGCTTGTAACGGTAACTCCATATTGAATGTGAACAACACCTCTAGCCAAGCAACCCCCGCCCCTTTCCTGTTTATGAATGCAGTTTCCGGTCGGAGCTTGAAAGATGTTGTCTTTCGCTCCTGGCATAGTGATTGCCATGTTGGCAAGATGACTTTTGCGGCGTAGAAGGTGCGTATAGTACCGCTTAAAGAGAACATGTCTCTCCATAGCGCGTCGTGGGTGAAGTCATTTTCGCCCAAGTCGGCTAATTTGTCGCTGAATATGCGACTTATGGAACTTGGATCAATGTCATCAGGGATGTGTCCTGTGGGTAATGAACATGGAAGACTATCTAGGACTGTCTTCTGATATCTCCGCGAGGAAGCCATAAACTGCTCTTTGAACGGGATTCAGTCAATGTAATCTCAGGGCCACACTATGCACGAGAATCTAGTGGGGATTCTTAGAATGTATGTTCGACGAAGAAATATCATCCTAGGTAGTCTACTTGGAAAGCTCTATATATAAATGAAAACACATGGTCATAGCTCATTGTTACACCATGTATCAGACCGGAAAATAGATGTACTATTCGGGGTGGCCTCTCATTAGAAAGTCCGAATGCGCCAGGTGGTTTATGGAGGAATTCCCGGCCACAGATGACCTCCATTGAGTAACTGCGTATATTGTGTTGAATGTGAAGTGTCCATGAGCAGCAGTTCTTCTCTTCCAGTTTTTGTCGCTGCCTATGCAGGTAAACATGTGTCAAATCCGTATCTGCACGAGGTAAATATCATATCTCAACCTTGAATTCATCTTGTTAATTAGTACTTACATAAGTAAATTTACAGCATAACTCAGGTGTAAAAAATAGTCCGAGTCCCCAATTACTGCTATCTGCATATTAACAAAGGGATACAGTATCGCTCTAGTTAGGGTTTATGTCGAGCAACATGAGATTTTTGGCGCAGCGGCATAGAGAGACATACGCACTGAACAAATACATCAAGATAACTAACCCTAAGAAGTTGAAAGTTGATTACTAGACCATCTATCAAGATGAAATCTGCATGTATATGCTAGACCTTTAGCGTTGTCCCTCGGTAAGGTATGGCGCACTTTACTCAAATCGTCAAGAGGCCATATGCATTTCCAAACAAGTCCCTTAGAAGCCATTCATTCATTTAGTATCATTATCATTCAGCTTTTCCCAGATACCTACACTAGAAAACCACTTGATAACAAATTAGCAAAGGGTAACTCCATCCCGTAGATAACCCGGACAGACCACTGGAGGCTTTTGGACAAATCCGGAAAGTCTATACGATCGCCTAAATAGGAAAGTTTTCTTTTTACTCGGCAAAATCGCCAATCCAGGCACGACGACGACAGATTACCAGTCAGTTTTGAACGATAACAATTTCAGAGCCTTAGCACCTTTTCGCGGGACAATGTCTGTCCAGAAAGCTGGGCTAGAGTTGATAAATGTCGGCGCTTCACGCTCCTGGAGTTCAATGAACAAAACAGCCCTAGATCCGCATAATTTCCTGTATAAAACAGGCCCCATATCCTACAGCAGAATGCGGAAACAGGCGAGATCTGGGTTGGCACCAAAAGTTCCAAAATTCAGATATTCTCACGCAGATGATCCATATGTGACGGAAGAGGCGAGATAGGCTTTGCAATCGTTTTTGCCTGCTTATTTCCAGCAGGGCTGGAAAGACGATGTGACCACTACAGAGGTCAAAGGTACATGTATCTGGACTGGTATTCATTGTCATACTGCAGAGGAACTTCTGGTGGGAAGGGTATTTGATGGCATAGCCGGACGACCCTGTGGAGTGCAGCAGGGTTCAATGGGTATGGAATGGATATATGTTGGCTGACAGGGGAAGAGCACTTGTCAAGATGATCATGGCAGAAGACGTTTCATCTTAGTTTCCTCAATGCTATTTGATCAACGGCAAGAGGTATCAAGAGGACTTGAATACGTAGAGAATTTTGGACAGGTTTGCCTCTATTGCACGTACAGGCTCGGGACTACATGTATTAACGTTTCGAGATCGCTAGGTTCAATAAGAGAAAAAAATTAAATAATTTATACCTGAGCATTATTAAAACATTATATAAATCCTAACCCATGATGGTAAATAGGTCCTCTTTATATGCAATCTCCATCCAATAAGCCTCCGGCTGATCGCCATCAAGAGCGGTCCAAATACGCTCGATCAGCTCTATAATCTTGGCCACCTTGCGCAGGGGAAGGATATGCGAGTATGCAGAAAGACGAGCTCGTACGAATTGTCGAGCTTGAGCCACTTCGATAAAGGTTGCATTGATGAAATCAGGTGCTGAACCTTCAATGGCGGTAGGTACGCACCGTAGCTCACTGGATGTGGCGACCATGATAAAAGGCTGAATGCTTCTAGTGCCTGATTCAAAAGGTATTTGACTCAACATATTGATAATGTGGAGAGCAAATTTGGTAAGCCATTCGTCTCGTTCTGCTGGACTAGGCAGTTTGAGGGGCGTTTCGATGTTAACAATATTGCTTTCATCCCAAGGACGATATCTATCAGCCAGTAAGTCCGGAAACACACGGTAAAGTTGTAGAAGCCCGGTATAACGGTATGCTTCTTCCATTTTGCCGAGATGCACGGTGGATGTCTGATCGTCACCTGTATTCTGAATGTCTGAGGACGTTATCTGGCGAGTGGTGAGTAGCCGACTTTCAAGAGATCGCGCATCCTTAAGAGCTGCACGGAATACATCCATGTCCCGTTCAGTAAGAAATTTAATCTTTGAGAACCGCTTTCGGTAATTTGCCACAAGTAGGCCAATTTCCGTTAGTGTTCTGGTCGTTTGCCTGGATATCCCACTCCAGGGATGAGGCAGGAAACAGCGATCCTTGGGCTCTACAGTACTAGTGAAAGACGGCAAATCACGCGAATTAGCATTCTCCCCGCTGAATGAGACGAGCATCGCCCAATAATCCAACCCCTCTTCGAAAAAAGCTATAGTTTCCGAGCACGTTTCGCTATTTGCTCCTTGTGTAGCCCATTCGTGGACCAGGACGCGACTTGCTTGGAACTGGTCAAGCGCTAAATTTCCAGGGTCATGCCATGATGCCGTATGACCGAGCAGATACGTAGCTAATAATTGGTCTTCTTTGACTTTGCTGGCACGGACAGAGCCAAGACGAAGCAGCTCAACTGCTTGCTTACGCTCATGAACCGCAACTGAAGTCAGATGCGGGAAGTTCTCTGCCAGGCATGAAGCACTCATGCTCTGGATGATATGATATAATGGTCCAGAGTGTTGCCAGAGGGATCCCATGAGGACACGCATTGTATTGACTTTGCTGTCCCATGCACAGTACTTTCGTATAACTTCTTTGAAGAAGTAGTCGCATAGGGTTGATGCAAGACTAGGAATTTCCGGCGGCAGATCGAGCCAGCCATTTTCAGGGGTAACAATATCCTTAACTCCCTCCCATAATAATGATGGCTGTGTCGGCTTCCCCGGCTGTAACAAGCAATTGTTATCCTCGGTCCATGAGATCAATTGCTCATCAAAATTAAAGTCTTGAGAAGCCTGGCCACTTTCTTGCCATCCGTTTAAGTCTAACAGACCAGGTGAAGTGACATCAAAAAGATTGGCAAGCTCTAAATCCCCCGGCTGTAGTGCTACCGAAGTTGGAACGTTGTCAACGTTCTGGAAGATGGTAGCATCGTCTGCCAATGTAGGTATGTGGTCGTGAATAATAATGAGCTCTTCATCCTGATGCTGATTCGGACTTGCTACTAGCTCGCCCGTGGAGGAGGATGCTACCGGGGACCTCGCAGCCGTCCTTTGCGACCCAATTTCAAGCCTGTGTTGATGTTTTGATGACCATCGCAGATTCCGCTGATAGCCTGGGCACTGAACTTTACGCTCCTGGCACCGAAGACAAGAAGGTTTCTGCTCATCGCATTTGATCTAAACGACGCCCTAATTTTTAGTGCTGCTTATCGACGGATGGACCAGGGCAAGGGCCTACTCTTTTAGACTTGCAGCGCCCACAACCACCGCGGGACTTAGAATGGAATGACCTGGCCGGGGGGTTCATGATAGCGCCTAGAGGGAGAAACAAAACTAAGTTGTGACTGGTTTAAGAGTGCTTATAAGTCTATCGGTGCGGGGAAGGTACTTGGCAAAAGTACCAACATGTAGCTTTGATTGGCTGGAATTTCTAGTTAATAGTTATGCAAGCACAGACAGACGATGCCCTACGTGAGTTTAGAGATGACGAATGGGACGTTATATCTGACTCAGCCAGGACCACCATTTTGCGCCAGGAATAGAATATCCTCCAACGAATCATTCATCGAAAATCTAGAATGCACACTTGAGGCATTGGCCGCCGCCGGACGTTCTGGATATGTTCTCAGAAAATTAGATGATTGCACGGACATCGGCGAGCGAGTCAAGTGTTCTTCACCAAAATCAAAGTCCTCTTGTGCTGGAACTGGCCACGGCCAATGATTAGGACCGTGGAGAGTCGGGGATACCATGAATTCAGATTCCTGACGTTGTCCTGTTCCTTTCTGAGGTCTCCTATGAGAAGCAACCTCTTGTTCGTAAAAGGCTTGGACAACTAATCTGTGAACATCTACGGCAAGTCTTTCTGCATCCTCGCTCGTACGACTATGGACTCCGTATTGGTTCGGATTACTAGTGGGAGCCATCGTACTAGATCTTTCGCTCATCAATTCTTCTGCTCGTGTATGTGGTGGCTGGTTTTGAATGCGGTCATGCTCTAGCTGAAGCAAGAGACGCAGGATCCTCACTCCCCTTTTTGCAATCATACTTATCTCGCTCTGGGTGAGGATCGAAATCGTGTTGTGGATAAGACTGCGATGTTGCCGATATTCAGGTTCAGAGGGGGATCGAAATCGAAGGTCTAAGCAAAGTATAATCTACCCATGTAGTTGAGTCAATGCAAATCCAGTATAATAAAAACAAAAGAGCAGAGTATGGAACGTACACCGGCTGCCACGCTGAATGCATGATAGATCCACAATTCTGGACCGTCGTCCATAGCAGCTTGCTTCTGAGCGCGGATGATTGTCTTCGAAGCGGCGATGCAGGTCTTGCGCGTGACGCTAAAGGCAGGATTTGTAAAGCTCTGCCACAGAAACTTGCGGTGTACCATAATGATTTTGTGAGCGGAGCTGATGGTGAGGCAATGTCGAGCCCAGGGTACGTATTGTGGCCAGCCGGGTTCCAAGGCTGCGCTCTTCAGACATGGAGGAACATGCTTGCTGGCTAGGGTGCGCATTCGTGTGTCATATCGAAGAACATGTTCATATTTTGTATAGACTGTATTTGATCGGCTTAGGTCGTCGTGCATCTGCGGCATGAGAAGGGCAACATCGTACAGGAAACGATGATAACTCGTTATCGTAGGAACATCATCAGGCAAGGAGATCATATCCTCGTCCATACAGTTACGAGGCTTATCTGTATTGAAATCGAGTTGGCGGATTAGGCAGCTTTCCGAGAAGGGAATTGAGAACCAATCCTGAATACAAAGTTCTGACCAGACTCTCCGTCCAATCTCCCTCCTTACTGTATTCGCTAGGTGATCCTCGCTTGGGCTTCCAAGTCGGTGGAAGCCCAGGCTCTGGGAGATTCTTACTGCTGTTGCTAGCATTACCGAATGACTGTTGGAATGGCCCAATATATGAGCACTCATGGTCATTGTCGTAATACACTGCACCGCATATATGGTGTGATTTGCTGTGTAATTCGCTCGATTCAAGCAGATTAGAGCGGCTTTGAACCAACGCTGAGCCATCAATGCGCGCTCTTGATCCTGGAAGCCCCACGAGCTTGCGATGAGTGCAGGAGCGCAGGTCATGCTAGCTGTAAGCACAGCAAATAACAGTGCCGCCCATTGTAGATCTATCTCTGGGTGATCTATGCGCCCTTCATGGTTTGCAATGAACATATCCAATTCCTTCTCGAATACAAGTGCATGGAAAGATGCATGATACCACAGCAGACATTCGCAATGATACTCAACCATGGCCACCGTGCTCTGCTTCGGTGGAAGTAACATTTGCAGGAGCGACAGCGGAGATTCATCGGACAATTGAAGCTGTGGCGCTACCGGGTCTGGCGTTGGATCTTGATCTAATGCGATATCTCCTAAAACGCGACTTGGTCTGCTCTTTGCACCAGGTTCAATGAGATCTGTCTCATAAGTAGAGACTTTCCTTCGGCCCCAGGCCAGAAACTCGAGGATTGTTGCAGCGTCTTCAGCTCCTGCTGACTCGGAAGTCGATGGAGCATGAGAATAAGGGCCGCTTTGAGATTGGCGATCAACTTCTGGTGACGCTGGCGTTGCAGCTGCTGGCCCCTCTGGACTGTCTGCCGCAACGGAGATCGCACCGTCTTGAAAGTCATAAGCGGACGAAGGGGGATTTCTGGCCGCATTCAGTGTTTCTTGCAGCTCGCGGAGACAAGCGGTCAAGTTTTCTGCGAGCACGGCAGGGTCGGCCGCATCGTTACGGGCCATTGCAGGCGATCTCAGCGCTGCTCGTCGCTGAGCATTGCTTTGTCGCTCATTGCGAGAACAAGTAGTTCCACTACCAGGTCATTAGAAACTCTTACAAACTATGTGACCATCGAATCGAAGTCGCGTGCTTCTTACCGGCGGGTACAATTTCGGCAAGGAAGTACCTTGTCACATTTGATCTTGCGTCTAGTGCACTCGGCACAGGCTAGTCGTTTTCGTTGCCCAGACGGATTCATTGCGCTCGACAATTTGAATAGATAGACGGCCTCAGGCGGGAGTTGGCCGGATCGTCACGAACAAATGTAATTACATGTGGAGGATATATGGATATCTGGGCTATCTCCTCGGCCGAGCGTGCCGACCGACACCGGGCAGATAGCAAAGATACTTAGATAAGACCAGCGTCTAAGTCTTATCACACTAGCACGTCTTGACGTTATCGGGCCTGGACACCGTGAGGGGATTAGAATGTTGAAAGATGCGCTGACCGATATGTAAGACTTTGTGATACCTAAGGGTGGCGCGCCATTGGGCCACGGGCACACCACATCATCGTTTATCGGTGCTGTCGAATGAGAAACTCCGGCGGGGGCTCATATAGGTAGAAGATCTTGTGAGAACAGAATTCCGGCTAGGTGATAAGCAGGCCTCTGTTCATTTATTAGCTTTTATGACCTCGGTAGTCCCTCTAGATTTTAGTTCACCTTCGAGGAGACGACATAGTATGATAGGACTGCCATAAGGACTTGGACAAGAAACTCGATCGGCAGCTTTCCGCTATTATTGGAAATAATACGCACGAAAGTGTTCTATATTTGCGCAACATTGAAAATAGTTCACGATGCGTGTAACCCAGTTGAGAAGAAAATTGGTGCTGCCCAAGCAGCCCAGCAGTATTGCTCCAGAGCATGTTTGGAGCAACGCAGGTTAGTAGCAATTCTTTTCCTCCCGGGCTTACATCAAACCGCTCTGAAGAATATCTGACCCCTCTTTATCATCGTCAATGTAGACCAAGACCCTGTTCCGCCGGAGAAATGGACCTGGACGGGCTGGACTTTTACCCAGTACTGGCTTTCGGATTTGGTCACTGTCTCGACTTGGTCCGCCGCAAGTTCGGCCTTTTCCTCGGGTCTTACAGCTTCTGATACTGTGCTACTGACTCTCGTCGCCGCCCTATGTAATGCTATTCCAACCGGTAAGTTTTTTTTGCTCTACGCAACAGTATGTATCTGCCATGTTTCTCAAGTTGACTATCAGAGTATAGTACTCAATGGGGCAGTGGGGGCGGATCTACACATCCCATTTCCAGTAGCCATTCGTGCAAGCTATGGGACATATTTTGGTTACTTCTGCGTTGCTTCGAGGGCCATTCTGGCGCTCTTCTGGTTTGGGATCCAGAGCGCGTACGGCGGGCAATGTGTGACTCCTGTAAGTGACGACTTGTTGAAACGTGTGTACTCGCCTAATTGTTGGAATGGTTTAGATAATAAGTGCCATTTGGCCGAGTTATCGGGATCTTCCAAATCATCTGCCCACATCAGCAGCTATTACTACACAGGGCATGGTATCTTATCTGGTCTACCATATACTCCAGGCACCTTTTCTGTTTATCCCGACACATCGATTACAGTATATGTTCATCTTCAAGTCCGCTCTCGTCCCACCAATGGCATTGGCCATGGTTATATGGATTAGTGTCAAGGCTGGAGGAGGCAGTGATTTGTTCCATGCCCCTCCAGCAGTACATGGATCCGAACGTGCCTGGTTGTGGCTGATTAATATGACATCGATTACTGGTATGTACCTCGAAGATAATTTGCACCTCATCTAATATCTATACGTCTTCGTCAAAATAGTTGCTGATAGTGAACAAACAGGCGGTTTTTCGACTTTAGCTGTCAATATATCTGATTTTTCTCGGTTTAGCAAGAAACCGGGTAGTCCTGTCTGGCAGTTACCGATGATTCCTCTGTTCAAAGTAATCACTGGCCTATTTGGCATCATTGCTGCAAGTGCCTCACAAAGAGTCTACGGTACTGTGCTTTGGAGTCCACTTCAGATCATCGATCAGTGGCACGGCTCACCTGGCAGCCGAGCGGCGGCTTTCTTCTGTGCATCACTGTGGCTACTTGCTCAAATCTGCAATAATATCTCTGCCAATTCTGTGTCATTTGCCAACGGTAAGTTGCTTCTAATATCCAGAGGTAGGATGAGGAAGTGATTTTTAATTTTTTTTACCCCTTAGATCTCACAACGATGTTCCCTAAGTGGGTAAACATCAGACGCGGAATGGTTGTGTGCATGCTGCTGGGCGGATGGGCACTTTGTCCGTGGATCATCATCAAAAGTGGTAAAACATTCCTCAGTTTTATGGGCGCATATTCTATCTTTATGGCACCCATTGCAGGAATACTTTTCTGCGATTATTGGTTGATCAAGCGACGGAAGTACGACGTTCCAGCCTTGTATGATCCGCATGGAATCTACTATTACCGCGTAAGTTTTCCTTTCAATGCTCTGCAATGTATGCCAAAGTGTCAGTGGGACTTACTTGTCAAATTAATTATAGTTTGGAACAAATTGGCGTGCTCTAGCATGTACGTTGGTGGTCATTGTCCCCCTTCTACCAGGTCTCGCCCATGCCGTGACGCCTCACAACGTTTATATCGATACTGGACTTCAGCACTTGTACTCTATAAACTACCTATATGGATTCAGTCTCTCTGTGACGTTTTATTTTGCTTTGAACTACTTTTGGCCGCATCGACGTACTCTTATTCCGGCTGTTGTGCCAGGTGTCTTTGCTGCTCGTCTAAGTGCTGTGGATTTGGACATCGAGACAACTATAATGGAGGGAAAGATGGTCAGGGATCTGGAAAAGTTCGATTAACGGTTCTAAGGAAAGCCGTTTTAGACCGAGAGACTGTTTCTGAAGTGAATGAGCACTATGATTATTCTAAGCTGTTAGTTAATCATTTAATTTCTTTAATGACCTGACTTCGGTGACTGATAATGACTCGGCCGTTGTATATCTTCTAAATATATGCTTTAACATGCATGTATCCATAGGATCATTTGCAGTGGATGTAAAACTGATAGGCATCGTACTAATGCAAAAAGATACGAAATTTTACTAGACAAATACTGGCTGAGTCTAGGAATATGCGACTGGAGGAACCCACGGTAGCTTTAGCTATTATGAGCAGTTCATCTCATAGCTACTGTCAATTGATAGCATATATTTATAATATCTATTTCCTAGCATAAAATTGAGTGAGTGGGCGCCTTCTGCACCATATTGTCACGAAGCATGCAGCCGCGGTTGTCTATCCAGACGGATGATCAGAAGCAGCAATGTTGCACTGATGCATGACACGAGGGCCATACGACTCGGGGAATTCCGTCTAAATACAGATATTAATACCCCTTGATACAAAGAGTACGAAAAGAGGGAAGGAAGATAACGTACAATGCTATGCCAAAGGGCCCTATTGTACCAAAGAATAACATCTTGCTCCTTGTGTGGATGAGCGTAGATATTTTCCGGAGACAGGACAGGGGACATGATTCTAAAACAACACGTAATCAGTTTCGAATCATCTCGGATTTGTGAATGAGAGCCAAACATACCTGTGCATAAAGGCCCTAACTTCTTTCAAATCACTCACTATCCTCTCCTTCCCATCAGGGGTATCTTTTAGATAGAGCTTAAAAGCGCCTTGTCCATGAACCTGCAATGATTTCTCACCCGTCACCGGATTCGTCCAAACCATAGGGTAAATACAAATCTTATCCTTTGTCCACGGCGACAACTTATCTAACGGCTTCTCAAGCCCTTCGGTCTCAAGGATATGGCCTAACTGGGCACTGTGTGCTGTCGACATCCATTGAAACGCATGCGGCGCATACTCTATACGACTATGCATGACTGTGTTACGCAGCTCAGGATCAAGAAGCTCCAATGCCCGCGATCCAGCAACCATGGCCGTAGCTCCCGGTGCAATCTTCTTCGTCCGGCCAGTGCCATCACCCCAGTGCACCGTGACATCAGGGCCTTTGGGCGTTCGTACGGCAAGTAGACAACCTACGCGTGGTGGAGGAATGTCATACAAAGAACCGTCCCAATGCCACTGATAGAAACGACTGGCTCCCTGATCCCGTTCTCCCTGAGGGATGTGGGGCGGAAGGTGGAAATCAACGTGATCAATACCTTTTACTTTGAATCCAGGCGGAAAGTCAAAGTGGTTCGGTGGAAGTTCTCCGCGTCCGAGAATGTGGACTTGAGGTTGAGCGTTGATCGCTGGGCGATTAGGAAGACCATAGATGGTGACCCCATTCCCCTGGAATAGTACCGGGTCAGCGCCGTGGGCGAAGCCGCCAGTTGTTTCATCTGGGTCGAAGCTGTATATGTCCAAGATCTTCAGTACGATTCAAGAGTAGCTACATTGGACACATACCATGCAGTCAGTCGGTATTGTTGCTGAGGCGTAAGCATCTCTGGCTGCTCCTTGAAGACAAGAAGCTTATGCCTGTGAAGAGCATCCGATATCAATTCAAAGTCGGCAGAGGTGAAGTGATTGAGATCGATTCCATAAACTTCGGCTCCAAAATTGACTTTACTTTCAGCTGCATGTTGGATAGGCACAACTCTTCCATTGCTGCTACTCGCTTTGGGGGGTGTGTATCCTTCTTTAACGGTAAGAACTTTAGGTTGCTCGGCCTCCGTGGCCGTGGATGAGAGTGCGAAAACCATATTCAGTATCAATTGATAGGAGCAGCCTTTCCCTAAGGATTTTTTTTTATATTGGTGCGAACTGAATCACAAACAGATAGTGAATATGATACCTGGATATTATAAGTTCCGGTGAAGTCTCCGTGCTTTTTTCTCTGATTGAAATAAAGTACGGCCGAGTTGAATTTCTTTAGACGTTATTCATCAGCTTACCGCAGATTAGATTTGCCGTGTATCTAAGTGTATCTGATAGGAAAATACAGAAATATCTCCAAGATTCGATTTCTTCAACGGACAACTCGGCCGAGGCGGGTTCCGAGAGCATATCGCCAGACGCCCGAGGGCTATAACTTGACAAAAAAAGGAAATGTTTGTTTCTTTCAAAGAGCGTGAATTCCAAGAGAGAACCAAGATAACCGTACGCCAATGTCCTCACCAATGTCTTCGTACTGTCCTGTTTCCCATGAAACCAATATCCACATAACCCAAAGCGGAAATCCAGCAGGACCCTTGATACTCCTCCTTCATGGCCTAGGTGGCTCAACAGCAACATTCGAGACCCTCTTGCCTTACCTCAACGTAGAGACAAATCGACTTGTATCCGTCGACCTCGAGGGATTTGGAAAGACTGGTCTATCGTCACCGGACATCAAGCTTTCCATACCACGCTATGTCGACCAGTTGGAATCTCTCGTGGCATTTTTGCAAAAGCCTGCGGAAGAAGAAGATGCCACCACAACAGCTGCACAGAAAGTTATCATCATCGGACACAGCCTAGGCTCGATTATCGCCATGCATTACACCGCCAAACACCCAGAAAAGATTCGCGGTCTCGCGCTGCTCGGTCCGGGGCGATCAATTTCCCACGTACCAGCAGCCAGAGAGCGGATGCTGAGTTTAGCATCAAAGGCCCGCATAGAAGGCATATCTGCTGTGGCAGATGTTGCTGCCATGTCCAACTTTCCTTCTCAGTCCGAGATTGCAGTTCCAGATGGATTACGTGATATAATTCGACACGCGGTAGCCACTTGCGATGCGGAGGCATATGCAAAGGCGTGTGAAGCTGTCGCTGGCTTGGATCATCTCGATCCAGACTACAGCCGTATCAATGCGCCTACTTTGTTGTTGGCAGGGAGTGGTGACGTGATATCGCCTCCGGAGAGGTCGGTGGAATTGAAGGGGTTAATCGGGGATAATTCTTGGATGACGATACTTCAAGACGTGGGGCATCAAATGATTTTGCAAGATTTGGATGGATCTGGAAAGGCAATTAAAAGTCTGTTGGAAGCGGCTCATGTGTAGGTAGTTCGTGAATAGCTGTGCAAGCTTTCTAATGTAAAGCGAGTGACATCTAATATATTTATGAGACCTTGAACTATACCGCTCAGGGATCAAAAGATAATGAGCACATTATTGTTCTTCATATCCTATATGTATGCTTTTGAAGAATATAGCATAAATGAACGCTAGATTTGTACTAACGGTAAACCTTTCTCAGCTCTATCGCCGCAGAAGTAGATGGTAGATATGTATGACTTCTTGAACTGCATTGCTTAGTTAAAATACTTCCTCATTCGAACGAGACACTTCTTTGTGTAAATTATGCTGTATGGCTGCCACAACTCGTCCCATCCTCTGTCCGCGAACACCCTGCAGGACAAGGGTAACTCGAATTGTACTGCCACAAAAAATAAGGGTCCGTCTCGTTTGTGAGCAAATTGCCCATCAGCCGAGACTGGTGCGGCAGATCAAAAGAAGCTTGAAAGACATCAATCGAGTTAATACGAATCTGACCCCAGCCTTGCTCGATCAGGGTGTCGATGGATGATGCATATACGTATTCGCGGAACCCGGCCCATCGGATTGCGGAGGCACACTGCCCTTTAATTAGCACCTTCATACCATTTTTGATAAAAATGTCATATGAAATGGAGTTCTTGCCATTGGACAGCTTTCTGCATTTGTGTACAGTGTCAAGTCGGCGAATGCCGCTTGGGCATCGGTCGTATCCAATCGATATTTTCCGTGGGGATCGGTCAGAATGGCCGTGCAGTTCTTGATAGCGGCCATTTCCCCTATACGATTCCATCAACATGTCAACAACCCCTATGATTTCATAGAAAACTAACCATGTAGAGAAGGGTTTCCGGTCAGTCTATTCTCATTAACGCCCATACAGACCAGCTCCCCTAAGCCGTCACTGTTCGTATGGTTCACAATGACTGTTCCGAATGCAGCGAACGGGCATGGTGAACCACTGAGTTCTCCTAAAGCTTCATTGGCACGACGCATCCAATGCGCGCGAGTAGCGAAAGGGATGTTGTTGATACTGAGCGTTGGGTCGGCGATTCTGGCTGCCGCTGTAACTGTAGACGAAAGAGCAATGAGAAGAGTAAGGGAACGCATTGTCCACAGCGTTAGGCAAATCATGGATACGTTTAAGACTTGCAAGTACAATAACAACTTCCAAGCTCTTGGAAATCTGATTGAGTGAGATCTTATCATTGATTATAAGAGTCCGATGTATCATTGCAATCGCAACGAACTGGCAGCTCGGCCGTGACCGGCCGGGCACGGCCGAGATGATAACGACTGTGCTACACACCTACAAAAGCTCTCGATATGTAATTTAATAAGATATAAGAGGTCTACTGTGTGTTGAGCAAGGCATAGACTCGGACGTAATATTCACGCGGCCTGTATCCCAAAATGAGCGAAGCAACTCTCTTCACTGTGACCGCTATAGAGCGGAAGCCCGACGAAAAATACAATGTGAGTGGGCCATGCCACTCTATAAATTCACGGAAATTAACTTTAAGAGTCAGTTCGGAGCATACGTTACTGGAGTAGACTTGAATGATATTTCCGGTAAGGCGCGCTACTTTGTGATAAAAGAACGAAATCTAATCACGTATGCTAGATGACGATATTGACCGGCTCAAGGCCGCTGTGTGGCGTCACAAGGTCGTCGTGGTGAAAAATCAGGCAAAATTGGATCCCAAAAAACAATGGGAGCTCGTTACCAAATTCGATCCCAAAGCCACAGACGGCCACAGTCATGGCAGCATTGAAAAGTTTCGGGCAAAGGGTGGTCTCCTGGCAGTACGTTCCCAATGCTGACACTTCAGATTGATTTGGGTCTCTCACACTAGCGCTATTAGCAAGGAAGAGAGGTCGTCGGCATCCCAGGCGCGGAAAACGTTCGCCTAATTGGCAAAGGCTTCCAAGGGGAAGACCATTACGGAATCAAGAACCACACCGTGGAACGTGGCCTCAGCAATGACTTTCATGCCGTTCCCCCATCTCCAAATGATTTTGAGAAGGGGATCACTCGATTTCAACGGTGGCACATAGATGCTCCGTTGTATGGCAAAGATCCTGCTTGGTTTACATTCTTGCGATGCATTAGACTGCCTCGCGGAGATGATCTCACTATAGAATGGGCAGATGGATCTGGTATGAGCATGAAATCCCCGCCGGGACGGACAGCTTATTTCAGTACATCGCAGCTATACAGTATGCTCACACAAGAGGAGAAGAGATTGGTGGATCATAGCTGGGTTGAGTATGCTCCTTATCCGTATAAATGGATTGAGCGTTGCAAAGGCAACAGCAACGGTTTGGGCCTCGCACCCGGAGGTACGCGTCTGGAAATTGAGGAACTCGGAGAATTTGATCCTTCAGCCGTGAAAAAGGTACAGTCCAATTACTCTCTGCCCGTACGGTTAGGGTCAATGTACTAACGAACGTAGTATCCGTTGGTGTGGGTTAATCCATTAACAGGAGAGAAAGCCTTCCAAGTCCATGGTATCTGCGCGCGACGACTCTACCTGCGCAGCTCCAAGGATGAGGCTCCTCGTGTAATGGATGACGTGGAGGAGATCACTAATTTCATACTGGGGATACAGAATCGGATACTGAAGCCCGAGTACGTCTTGCTAGCCCCAGCGGAGGAGGGTGACATGGTGATTTGGGACAATTACGGTGTATTCCACTCAGCAGTTGACTACCCATTAAGAATGGGGCCACGTACTATGCATCAAGCAAATATTGCAGGCAGCGTCGGTCCGAAGGGGCCAGTTCCCATTGGAGTGGCGGCATAGGGGAGTGTCATTTGGCATTCTTCATGAATATAACGTGTTTCCAGATAGGCCAACCATGACTGTTTCTACAACATTGAAAGGCATGTGCTGATAGTGATGACATGTAAAGCTACAAGGGAAGCTGGTTGGGAACGACCAAATTGATATCCAAGGGTGTATCAATATGTCGTGCATATACCTACATGAATCAATTGTTCTTATGACTGAAACAAGCTACCGATCAAGTTCGATGTAGATGTGTAGTATATAATCTAGAATATATACCGGTATATTTGTTGAAACGCAATTTTCAATATTGCTACGTACATACGTTAACAGCTGCGCTTAGGGCTGGCTTAGGGCAAGACAATAACGATCAGAGCTTTGATTGGCTGGAAATTTGGTTATGTCAGCACAGACGGGGCCCTCAGGTGACTCTAATGATGACTAATGGGACGTTATCTCCGACCCCTGACTCTGTCTAACTCCGTCTAACTCTGCGAACTCTCCAACCTCAAATAATCTTGGACGACCTTCCCCCAGCTGACAGCATTCTTGTACACGTACATCATCGGCGAGCTTCCATTCCGGAGTCCATCGACGGCCTCTGCGAGCTGACTGCCTAGACCTTCGGCTTTGATGGAATCGAGCGGATACATGTACGTCTTGATCGTAAAAACAATGGCGCGAGATTTTGGTAGTCGGTGTAAGGTTTGTCTTTCACAACGAAGGCAGGCCTAGGAAAACGTTATTAAGAAAGGAATTATTTCAACGAGTGTTCTGTTACATACCTTACTAGGATCAAAGTTCTCCAATGTGAGTTCCTCGTTGTGTCCTCCATAATTGTGGAGGTCTTGCAACGCGAACAATTCTCCGGTAGGAGTTATGGACCACTGTTCCACCATCAGTATCACAGCAGCGGACCTTGAGCATGACTTCAAACCGGAGTTCAAGATTTACATTGAGTCGTTTGACAAATTTGCCCGGCTCGAGTCGGCTTAGGAAACGGTCCATGCTCAGCTGAAGCTTTTTCTTGTAATCTGGTACAGGTTGATGGATTTCAGCGAGGGTTTTGCCTCTCTTCCTAGTCCAAGCAAATCCCGCTGGAAAGCAGGCAATGTACGCCTCAAGCACTAGCTGTTCTTCGGGTCCGGAGGGCAATAGAAAGAGAAAATCTTCTTCGACTTGACGGCCAATGATGCGTAAGGCATCCTCCGGTGACTGCGAGTATGGGTCAATTGGAACAATATCATCGGTTGCTTTGTTATGCAGAAGAGTTTCAATGTTCCCTGATCGCTCCTGACAATGAAGCTCGAAAATATCACCGTATCTCTGTGGAAGATACTGACCAACTAGCCAAGAGTACAATTCCCGCACTGCTTCAATCGCTGGTGGGTTAACAGCGAGCACCTGATCTTCATGGCGAGCGATCAGATCCTTGCGAAGTTGAATTCTATCAAAATACATTCGATCGATTTGGATCAACTCTGAAACTTCGGCCTGTTGCACCCCTGCGTCGTGTCAGCCGTCTTCGCCAGTACAAAAACTAATCTCTTTTCATCGTAAGACCGTGGAGTCTTACCCATGGTCAAATGATACTGAGACTTGAATGGCCGATATGCCAGTGGCTCGGTTTTATCCCAGCGAAAGCCATGGAGAGGTACAATATCGGTGGCTGACGGTAGAATGTCATTTTTCAATGGCTGACTTTCTTCTTGCCCCGATAGTTGGCGACTGGCAAGGTAGTACCGTACGATTCCGGCACAACTGGCCAAAGCCGCGATAACTATGGCATTCTTCTGTAACCAGGCTTTTGCTGGACCGTCAAGGACACCATCATTATCGCGACTAAACACAGATAACTTGTCAAAGAACGGAATAGCCATTGAGCTAGTCGGGACGCTCAAT
Source organism: Talaromyces verruculosus (assembly GCA_001305275.1). Classification (NCBI taxonomy): domain Eukaryota; kingdom Fungi; phylum Ascomycota; class Eurotiomycetes; order Eurotiales; family Trichocomaceae; genus Talaromyces; species Talaromyces verruculosus. Next base: position 59,652 of record LHCL01000012.1, read on the forward strand.
GAGACTTTGCTCCTTCTCTCACTTTTGCACTATCAAAGACTCGATGAAACAAAACTTCTTTTTGGTACTTTCTGCTGGTGGTCGTTCGTACAGACTTTCCTGATTTGGTATAGGTCAAGAATAAGATAAAATGTCGGCGAACGAGATGTGATTGGCTGCGCTCCTTACTCCACCGTACAGACTTGCCCGATTCGGATACAAACTTGTGTGATATCTTTCTTTGCGACGGGGAAATACACGGAAAGCTTCGTATCAGCTGAGTGCATGCGATGATGGAGAGTCAAATAGTTATCTACGCTATACACAACACCGTATATAATCATGATCATCTGGCTGTTCGACCCGCATCAAACCCATTGAGCCTGAATTGATCAGTTCGGACCAGTATCACCGACCATGGAGGACATCAAGACACTCCCCGTTGATGGAGACGAAAAGGGCATTGAAAGCAAAGTAGTACAGAGACCCCTGTCGACAACATAGACGCCATCTATACCGGGTATGTCGAGGAGTTGCCGTGCAGTTTCGGCGTGCTGAGCGTCTTTGGCATTGTATATTCAATCTCCTCTGCGCCCACGGCTATGATTTTATCGTTTTGTCTCAAGTCGGCAGTGGTAGTCAATGGGCCGTTCAATGGGGTCAAATCTTGATATACTTCGTCGTATTCTGTGTTGCCGTCAGTCTGGTAGAGCTTGCGTCAGCCTTTCCAAACCCCGGAGGCCTGTACTACTGTGGCACGACCCATGGCTATTATTTTGATTTTCTGTCTGCAGAATGCAGAACGTGTCTTGGTCTCTTCTTGCAGATTTTTGATTGCACCAGCTCCATCCAACATACCCTTCTGGACTCACGTCTATTCGTTCTTTTTCGTCGCGTTACTGGGATGCTTGGTTCTCGGTTCCGACGTGGCACTCAACACCTTCATCAGTGATGTTGTCGGGGTTTTGTTTTCGTTGGTGTTCTTCTGCTTCCCTCCGTATTACCCTGTGATGCTCACTACTATGAACTATGCTTTGGTTGTGGTGGTGGGATTTATAGTACTCGTCGTACTTTGCTTTTGGGAGGAGTAATTTTGCTCCTTTGCTCGAGAACAGTGCATTCCCACAGTAAGTGTTGAGGGCTATCAAAGGTCGACCTATGGACATAATCACGTTGGCCAGACACAGTCTATACCTATGTAGTGTTATATATAAGCAACAATTGGAAAGTCATCAATTGATCTTTGGGCGTTCAACAACTAGAATAATAGGATAAACAGTCATTTTCGAATCAGACTTTCCTGATTTGGTATAGGTCAAGAATAAAAGATAAATAACTATAAGATATTAATAATAGCTATTTAGAGTAATATAAATTAGCCTATTAGAAAGGGCATAGAGGATCTATTTAGTAGATATTCTAGGATATGGATACTAAGAGGGTAGTAAAAGTGTAGAAGGTTAGATATTATGTCTGATTATTTGTAAGTAGGTAGGTAGAAGACAGGCCAAAATACACTTTGATAGGATATTTATATCACTGTTAGATAGAGTATACATAGTAGTCATTCCATAAAATATAACGAGAAATTTGTATTTGTATCGTCTCACCGTCCAGGAACTCTTTTCCTGGATTGACTCACTTGCTACATATGTAGCCAATAAAGGAGACAATCTGGGCCACTTTGGACTAGATATATTGTTTGATGATTAGACTCACAAATTGATAGACTTACTACTTTCTTTATTATTCAGACTTGTCACTAGCACTGGCTGCAAAACCACTTCCAGGATATTCAAGTCCTGGATTTCTGGCAGCTTCTGTGCAAGCACCATAGATTCGATCATGCCCAAACAGGCTCCAAGATTGGAATCGTCACAGGGTAGGTCTATACTAATTATGATTTATTTGATCTATGCCGCTGGGAATTTTTGATTCAATTTGTGCAGGCGCGCTAGGTATTTTTTTAAAACACCCATTCTGCTTTCTGCGAGACCCCCAAAGCATTAGTTAGCCTAAACCCATCGGCCTCATTCAAAGCTCCTCGACGAACAATCCAAAATAACCCGACCATTTCTCCGCCGCCCGTCATCTTAAACATTCAACCACTTAGGGCATGTTTTAGCTATGACCTGCCAGCGTGACAATTGGCCAGACCGGGGAGATGGGCCATCGCAAATATGTTTTAAGCGCGTTTTGTCATGCTGCCAAAGGATGTGACCTGGACTGGTAGTTGAAATGGCGGTTTTGTTCGTCTAGGAGATGAGGATTTTTCATTTGTATTTCTGCTTTGTATGGTTGGAAAGAGGCATGTGTAGGTGATGGTAAGTTCATGTCGAGAGGTCAAGGTTGAGCAGGTTATCAGTCTACAAGACGTGCCCGTCATTCATCCAATATCATTACTGACATTCATTCATTTTAAGTCAATCTGGTGGACGACAAACATAAAAATGTCCCTTCTCGTTCACCACCACCACCACCACCACCTCCTCCTCCTCCTCCAACCCCCCAATCCACGCAGTCCTAACATCCAACACCACGCCGCTCCTAACCTGGTGACACTCCACCTCCTCCAGAACCCCCCGGCGGCACCATCCCCGACGACACCATCCACAAACCCGACCTCTACTACATACAAGTGAGTGCAAACACATTTATATCGTCCGAGTCGCCGTACGAGACCACAAATCCTTCATTAAGACGAGTTGCTGGCCGGATTGTGATGCTGCCATTAGCCACTGTGGCGCTGGGCCGTGTCACACGCACAACCACATCCTCAGACTTCAGAAACGAGGACCATGCCTACGGAGAGGCAGTGCTTGTGGCATACTGCACATATTCGGACATGCCATTTGCGGGCACGGAGGGATAAGAGAAGCAGTCGTAGAAGTAGGTTGGGTCGGTCTATATAACCATCCCTTACAGCGCGAACGGGTGGCTCCTCTCCGTCGAGTTTCACGACGATTTAAACAACAAGTACATATTCATTCCAACGCTTGGTTTAGTAATGATTTTTTTTATCTTTATTACCTATACCTCTAGCTCTTCTGTATTATTTCATTAATCTTAATTCTTATATATTGCTGTTAGGTTGGCTATGTTGATTAGCGTGTTAGGATATTTTGTATCTAGCACTCTCTTCTTCATCTCTTATCTGTATTACTAGCACTTCTGCCTTCTTCTATTTACTCTCAAGCAAGTATATTGACCCTACTATATGCATACTAGCTAGTGTTTCTTCATGTTCTAGGCCTAGATCCATCTCGGCGACAAGAATTATATATCTGTCCAGATTTCTACTCTTCGCGAGCAAAGAGGTGGCCAAACCTGTTGAGAGCTATTTTACCAAATAGAGGCGCCAGGCGGCTGCAAACGTCGTCTCTTGAAGACGATTTACGGCCGTTTTGTATTGAATCCAGGTTTCCCGAACAGTCCAAGGCTGCTATATCCTGATTTTATAAAAATTCAATGCGAGAGCCTCTATTTTGCGTGAATCCAGTCAAAGACAAAAGTATGAGTAAGAAAGTCACGCGGCCATGGACACTGTAAAGGCCAAGCCAAGCCAGAGGCAGTGGCATTACCTTATCCACATCCCCTGAGACGAGACCTGCACAATTGGGCAGAGTCTTCCTTTCTCCAAGGAGACCGCTGACATGTTCGGTTTGAATGCCTATTATCGGGCAGAGGTGTACAGTAGCGGCGATCACAGTTCTCAGACTATTGCCGACTCTTACGGCGGTTTGACACCTTTCATAAACATAGACAAATTTATTGATCCTCATAAGTCAAGCAGGAAAGTTAGAACATCTCGTCAGCTCTCCCAGTTTTTGTACTCTAGGTGTATTTATCAGAGTAAGAGAGATCCGTTACACAGAGTACACCAGCTTTTGTCCACTGATTTTCTCCTCACGCAGCTCCTGAAGCCCCTCAAAAATGCCTCTGAGACCTCCCGACCTTGCGTCAAATGGATGAACCCTGAGCTTTTTGGATGACCAAAGTTCTGCGACAATCTTAGTAAAATTGACTGCAAACGCCAAATCATCCGGCCGAGCAGGGACTCTCAGGCCACCAATTTCGAATGCTTCCCCAATTGCCGTAAATGCCATACACGAGAGATTGACAACATCGCTGCGTGGAAGCTGGGGAATAGGGCTTAGCGATGAATATCTGCCGCCGTCCTTTCGAAGAACATCACAGCAAAACCGGGCGGTATCCTCGCTGGCAATGGTATCCAGAGCGTAACCGAGGGTGTCTTTAGTAACCTCGTTGATCATGGAAACTGCGCTTTGGGAACGATAGTCGAACACATGATCTGCACCAAGGCTACGTACAAGTTCGAAGTTACGCGGCGAACATGTGGTCACAACGGTTAATCCGGAACTGTAAGTTCGATTTAGATCACCATAACTTATCCCTACTGATACCAAGTTATACCTACAGTTTTGCTAGCTGGATTGCCATAGTTCCCGTGGCTGTGCTTCCACCATAAATGAGGACGAATAACGGCTCCGGGGAAGGACTCGTCGGTAGCGGAAGCCCTAGAGCCTGGTACAGATGCTGACCAGCAGTTATGGTGCCTACTCCGATGGCGGCAGCCTCTTCGAACGAGACATCATCAGGGATTTTCATTTGTATGTCGCCCTTCGCAACAATATAGTACCCAAATGCCCCGTCCTCGAGGTTTGAAGCATTGCCTGGACAGTATCATTTAGCCTGGAATTGCCCTTGGCACACAATGTTTCCAAGATTATGAGGCGAAAATCATACTTCCATGTACCAGACCTGCCACTCTGTCACCGGGTTTCAGGTCATTGGATACAGCAGACCCGACCTCCTGTACTACACCACTATAGTCACATCCCACGGTCGCCCCTGGTGTAGCCCATTCGTCAATATGTTTCCAGTCCGTCGGGTTAAGAGCCACGGCGACAGTCTTCACAAGGACATATTCATCCCTGAGTTTGGGGATTGGGGCGTCATATACGAGCTCTGCCGTGCCGGCAGACTTGATTTTTATACAAGTGTTGTTCATATTTTCCCACTTTTCCTCAGGACATTATTAGATGAAGAGAAATGAAGAGAAATGGAATTGCTTCTTGTGGGATCTCTCACGTGAAATCTTCATTCTCGTGTCCGAGGTGATTGAAGATGTTACCCTGCGTCGAGCTCGTATTATGCCGTCACAGACCTCAGGTTCAGCCCCCCGTAACAAATTAACTCCTCCCATGATGCCACAAATATGTCAATCCGGTTATCTTCATGGGGGAGCCTGTCCCACTTTACCTGCCACATATAGTTTAGCACCGCCCTTGGAGGAAACTCAAAATATTACTTAATTGCTGATTGATAAACCTAACTAACTTATAAGTTACAATAGTATCCAATGATGCATTTGACTTGACCTATTATTCTGCCTTTCATAGTTCAACTTAAAGACACTCTATCCTATATATTGCAAACAGCCTTCTTGGCGCCTTGCATGGCATGTTCTTTCAAGGCCCGTGGATATTCCAAAGGATCGGAGTTCGTGAGCGGCTTTGCCAAGCAGAGCCTCGTAATTTGTATCCCCAGTTGACAATTCGGAGACACGCCGTTTCCTGTACTTAATTGCCTATTCGCCAAATACGAATCGGATTAATGCATGGGGGTTTGGAATTTGTTATCGACTGCGAAGTGCTTTTCTGTCGAGTTTTAGTACACGAGCCGTAATTACTTTTCGGACTGTAAGTTCTGTATAAATCGGGCATATCTCTTAAACTTGTCCAGCATTCTGTTAGTGCTATCATCTAACCGCTTAATCAGGTAATTCCTACAATGTCACCAAGAATATTCATCGTTGGCGCCACTGGGTATGCGGGAGGGGATTTCCTTGCCCTTCTAACAGCCGTTCGCCCTGATCTAGAATTCAGAGCGTTCGTTCGCAATGAAGAAAAGGCTCGTTTAATATCAGAGAATATCCCATCTGTGCACTCTGTTGTAGGATCTGCACGGGACAATGATCTCCTCGCAGCCGAAAGTGAGGCTGCCAATATCGTAGTCCAGATTGCGAACACCGACGACGATGACCTCTCTTTCACGCTTCTTGACGGAGTTGCGAAAAACAAGAGTGGGATTTATATCCACATCTCCGGTGCTGGAAATCTGATGGATTTATCCACCCAACCGGGAGTTCCTCTCCCTAAAGTATACGGTGACAAGTCAGATGCGGCAGAAATTCTCAGTCTTCCTCCTGATCGTCCCCACGCCGCCATTGAGCAAGAACTGATAAGAAGGGCAGCCTCGACGAATACCAAGATTGCTATTGTTAGTTTTCCGATGCTTTACGGCAAAGGAAGGGGCATTTTCGCCAAACATGCTGGACATTTTCAGCTCTATGTTGAGGCGGTGCTGTCGCGTGGAAAAGCATTCGTGACTGGGGAGGGAGCAAACCGTATCAGCACCTCCCATGTCTCGGATGCGTCAGCCGCCTTAGTCTTTGTGATCGATGAGGCGTTGAAAGGTCAAGGAAGCCGGATTCGCTGGGGCAGGGAAGGATATTATATGGTGGAGACATCCGAGCCTTCGTTCGAGGAGATAGCTGCAGATGTGGCGAAAGTGTTGCATCAAAAGGGCCTGATCAAGTCGATAGAGATCGATAGACTGGATTCAGAGTCTACCTCCAAGATTTGGTCACTTGGTCCAATGATTTGGGGATTGAATGCGAGAGCTAGGGCGGAAAAATTGAAAGAGCTGGGATGGCTGCCTTCGGGTCCCTCGCGAAGTGACTCAATGGGAGCAGTGATTGACTCGGTGCTTGCTTCAATAAACTCTCAAGGCTGAGCTGAACACCAAGCTGGGCTGATTTTGGCCTGTAAGTATTGAGGGCTATCAAAGGTCGACCTATGGACATAATCACGTTGGCCAGACACAGTCTATACCTATGTAGTGTTATATATAAGCAACAATTGGAAAGTCATCATTTGATCTTTGAACGTTCAACAACTAGAATAATAGGATAAACAGTCATTTTCGAATCTCTTACTGTCAAGCGTCAAATCAGCAGTAACATAAGAGACTTTCAAGACCTGTGTAGAAGTGGCCTGAAATTAGGGCTTACCGCTTCATAGCCTGAGGCAGAAAATCTACATATCGGGAGGCCAAGGCGGGCCTCGTCATAACAAACCGAACAAGAAACTCTTCACTCTTCGGACTGGAAGAAAATTCGTCTCCTCTAATTCCTATACCTTTTGATTTTGGCTACCTGCGACGGCTCGTTTGCGATCTCGAGGCTCTTTTATCTTTCTCCTGCATCTAGCAAAAGAGGTTGTGCGATCGCGTTGTTGGAATCGCGATTCTCATTTACATTCGAATCCCCGCATACCGCTTCGTGACGGTAATTAACAACATCTCTCTCTGTCCGGAAGCGCATTCTTGCTCAATATCATTCGATATCTAGTACTATATATAAACGTACGGAACCTCTCCCGGACCACGCACAAGCCTTAGCTATACCTGCATATCAACTTGCTTTTTTTGACGACCCAGCTTTGCGATCTTACCGGACCGGATTTGACGTTCTACAGAATGGCCGATCAAGCTATTGTCGTCGACGAGTTCGCGCAGACTCGTGGCGCCGACGATCTGTTCGATGACGAGATTATCCCTATCACGGGCGATCAAGAAATTCAACATGTTGCCGAGGCGAGTGCCGAACCGGAGCAGCAGCAACATCAGCAGCAGCAGCCGACGGAAACCGCAACGCAACAACCGGCTCCTACATCGAGAAGACAGCGCGGACATGGTCGAGGTGTCCATGATGTTGGAAGGGGTAGGGGCCGCGGAAGGGGGCGAGGTGGTAGAGGCAGCGCAGATACGGGGCCGAAAAGGGAAGCTGTAGTAGTCAAGGAGGGTACGACGGAGGCGGTAGAAGCGCCAAAGGATGTTGACACTACCGACAAGAAGGACGACGTAGCTATGGAGGAAAAGAAGGAAGAAGACACCGAGGGTAAAGCAGCAAAGACAGAGAATGCGCGCGTGCAGGCTGTCCGGGGTGACCGCAGTGGTACCGGTGGAATCAAGAAGGTTCGCGCCAGGAACTTATCAAGCCATTTGAGAAGAATCGAAGCTAACATATACCAGCCCAAACTTACCGAAGAAGAACTAGCAGAACGCATGGCCGCCGCAAAACTCAACGCCGCCAAAAAGGCAGCCGCGCATGCCCGCGCCGAGGCTGACGAAGCCTCCTTCCACCAAAGAGAGGCCATCGCCGCGGAGAAGCGACGACAGGAATTAGCGAATCGGAAAGTAATGGACAACGAGCGCGAGCGGAATCGGATGCGCAAACTTGGCGCGCAGACGGGGCGGGAATGGGATGCGGAGAAGAAAGAAGAGGATTATAATGGTCGTCGAGACAGGGGGAGTCAGTTTCGGCGTGGGATGCATGGTGCTGTTTCTGGATATGTGCGGCGGGATCAGCAGGCTGATAGCCCAGAAACGGTTGAAGATGTTCCCGAATCTCGTGGCAGAGGAGGAGGTCGTGGTAGGGGTAGTCGTGGACGAGGACGCGGCGGGCGAGGAGGCAGAGGCGATTTTGCGAATACTCAAGACCGTCCAGTACCGCAGACTGCGCCGGGAATCAGCAATGAGACCGAGTTCCCATCTTTGCCCGGTAATCCAGCACCCAAAGGAGCCGCACCACCAGAGAGTCCCCCTACAGCCGACAAGCTTTCGATACCAGCAGTGGAGAAAATTGCTTCGCCTGGTTCACCTTTGTCGCCAGCAGAAGGGACCTGGGCAGAGCAAGTTGATGCTAGTGAGGCGCTATGATTCGATACCCTTTTGTTTGATTTGAAAAGTTGTGTATTAATAAATATATAAACATATACATGATATGATTGGCGGCAAGCATACCAACGCACTTGAATAACACCATAATTGCTACAACTGTATGATTGATGGATTACACAACCCTAACCCTAGTATCTCTATGACGACATCTCACCTAGGTATATTTCGGGGTCAATGGACAAAACTAAGTATTATACATGTCTAACGAAGTAAATATGTGTTCCTGTTATCAGCTCGTTCACTTCCTGAGGGCTTTTGCATAGGTACAACCAGAGACGCTGGTTGGCCAGGGGCAGTGCTCTGTGGTCACTGTGATATCATAGTATAGTTACAACACCAACATCAACTCCTATATATTCAACCAGATCTCATTTCTCCTCCCTACACCCATTGAATCTTCGTCCCCGCTCACTATACACTCATACAATCTATCCACCATCTCGAAACATAATTTACACACTCTACCCTAGGTAGAAAATCAAAAGAAATGGGCGCCCACGAAGACCGCAACACAAAAACCAACGTCCAAGGCGGCGCCAGCTCAATCCCAACACCCGCCAACAACGTCAACAGGGGCTCGGAGACAGGCACCCAAGACCCCTCCAAATCCGGCGGTCCATCTGGCGACAGCGGAAGCAGCTACCAAGGCCCCGGCCACACCGCAATCCCTAACCCCGCAGCCTCCATTGGCGGTTTTCTGGGTCTATCAGATCAAAAGGGTGCTGCGGCGGCACATACAAAACAACGAATTGTCGAGTCTGGTGGGTTTGTGGATGAAACGCTAAAAAAGAGTGGTGTGGAGGAGACGTGTGAGACGGAGGATCATAGCTTTATGCAAAGAAAGCCTGGGGGCCCGGATATGGTTGGGCATTCGGTTATTAAAGGAGTTGTTGATCGGTATGTCTCTTTTTTTTTTCCTACTACGTATGTGTAGAGTGTGCTGACTGGTGGGTTTATAGGTTTACGAAATGAGATGATTACAGAACATATGTAATAGTTATCTTGTACACTTGGGGATTACCCGACTGATATCCAAATTGATTTGTTTTTCAATCACTTTTCTTCATCTTCGAGGCCTTGCTTTTGAAGCGACCACGTATCGTGACCAGTCTGCTTGCCAACCGAGCCTTGAGACTCAAAGACCGCAACGCCGGCTCATCGGCAGGCACAAACCGGCGCACCAAAAGGTTAAAAATACTTCCAAATCCTAGCGCCATGACAGTGCTGGTCAAGATAATGACGTTGTACGGCATACTGAAATCTGGCGTGGGAAGTGACAACAGCAATCCCGTTGTTCGTAGGTAGACTGGAGAGCGGTTTTCTTGGTCGAGGATTCTGATCACGGCTGGTGCGACGTTGAATCCGCGGTTGGCGTCGGGAGGGTACTCGGTGTATCGTAGAATGGCCTTTTCGATGTCGTAGATGAGCGTGACGGTTGAGTCTGCGGGGACAGAGAGCATTAATTCGAGTTGAGTGCCTTTTTCTCGATCGATAGCTGGGCGGTAGTATATGCCCTTGATGATTTCGGAAAAGGGTAGTTGTCGTGAGATACCGTCATTGCCGACAACAGTAGCCTGGAGGGTATGTAGATACGGCCGCATAAACCAAGGTAGAGATTCAAAGTAGATGAAATCCACACTTTCGACAGTTGACGGATTTCTGAAAATGACTCGCAGACCACCGCGTTCCTGTCCATGTCCGATGATAGTTCTTTCGGCATGCAGCACTCCTTGTTGCAGAGGCACCGGTGTCTTGACTTCCTCCTCCGGCACCACAAGGTCAAAATCAGTAAAAGACGACAGAGTATAGCATCGAGAAAAGCCACTGCCGTCTTTTGTCTCTGTGGCACCGACAGTGAAAACAGTCCGACTATCCGGCACTTTGAGGCAAACAGTCTGGGCACCAGGCCCAACTTCATCAGTCAAAGGACAATGTCCCTTGATGGGACGGCCAAAGATTTCGGAGAGTGTCCATCCGACTTCGGATTTTTTCTCCAAGGGATAGCAAGTATCGTGGGTGTTATAGGGTTTTGATGGGTCACAGACCAATTCTTCGTTTGGAACAGGTCGTGGGATGGGATTATCTAGATATGTTAGCTAGATTGACCACATGAATTGAAAGAGAGGACATACCACGAGGACGCTTGGATCGATCAATATCCAAGACCATATCAACACTCTGCTCTATTTCAATCAAACACTCCCCTTCTGCAGAAGGACAAATGGGTCTGACGTCGATGGACATGCTCTGCCATGAAGCATCGAATAGTTTATGTCCATCAAAAAGACTGGAAATACCCGCCTTTCCTTTGCATGGAAGCATCTTTAGAAACGGGGTGAGATTCTCTGTACAAACTACCTCGCCGGGCAGTGTTCCATGAAGTAGATGTAATTGATCGGACGTCGCATGATCACCCAGAGGCTCAAAAGACACGACCGGGCTTGTCGTACGTGTGGAATCGATGAAATTCATAGAAGCGCAGAATAGACCGGAGAGGGATTGGGTCAGGGAGATCCAATGCGCGAAAGCCCTACACAATCAACAATTAGTCCTCGCGTCAATATAGGTCAACAGATAGAACGCACTCTTCCTGAGACGCAGAATCAATCCATGCCCACAACTCCACGCCCGTCGCGCCCTCCTTATATCCCTCCGACGGCCGCGCTCCCCAACTCTCATCGTCCCACCGACCAGTCGTAAAGCGGACATGCAGCTCCTTCGTGTTTGTATGTTGCAATATCTGCCCTAACGATCGCGGGAAATAACGGAAATGCTGATTATCAAATGCTGAAATGGACGAGTTACTGCGGAAGTTGAACGAGGCGAGGAGTGATGAGGTCGGCAGTGGTTGTAGAGTGAGTCGTTCGTGGTAGTCGGTTGCTTCTCCTAGACAAGAGGCCACGAACGCCGTGAGGACGGCGAGCAAGTGAAAAGAACGCTTCATTCCGACATTATATGACTAGCGATGCGGCCGCTATGTTATAGGTATATTGGCATAGATTGGTTGTAGGCCAATTGTCCACCGAGTGTTGGACGGCCTTGCGATGTTGTCAACATTGAATGTTTAAGGGTCAGTCTATCCTTAGAAGTTTGGAGATCCACCAGCCAGGAACTGGGGCAGCCAAGCACCTTTTCTCATTTTACAGCCTACAACTTGGAATTCATATTTAATATTTTTATATTAGAGTATATCTGTATCACTTGAACTAAAATTGATATTTCTAATAGTAACATTACATAGTTACACACAATAGGCAGCATTCGCTGAATATCAGCAAACAGCTCTATGGAGCTTCTGATTGGCCCGTTATGCTGGCCGCCACTAGCGTCAAAAAGTATTGAGGGCCCAGGTCGGCGTTGCGCTTCTTCTTGCTCTCCCCAGTATCAGCACATCACGACACTCGCTTACAAAAAGCTGGCAAAGAGTCATCGTCAAAGTGATCGCTTTGTGTCAGCCATACAGAAAATCAAACCAGATTACTCGACTAAGCCTGCTTCAACATGGCAGCTGAGCAGAGGAAGCTGTTGGAGCAGCTCATGGGAGGTATGTCTACCTTCCGCTTTATCCTCTCTCTTTTAATATCTTCATACTGACAATATATACAGCTGACCAGCTCATGGGCGGCGCAGCCTCCCGCAACGCCCAACTCACCATCACCGACCCCAAAGTCTGCCGCTCGTACCTCGCCGGCACCTGCCCGCACGACCAATTCACGAACACCAAACAAGACCTCGGCCCATGCCCCAAGGTGCACAGCGAGGGACTAAAAGCAGAATACGAAGCTGCGTCAGCGACCGAAAAGGCGAAATGGGGGTTTGAGTACGACTACATGCGCGATATGCAAAAGTATATCGACGAGTGCGATCGACGGATTGATTCTGCGCAGCGGAGGTTGGAGAAGACGCCTGATGAGATTCGGCAGACTAATAATTTGGTATGTCCCTTTCCCTATGCCCTATGCATTCTATACCAAAAAAAATTTCTTGCTAACTTCTAATGTGTCAGTTAAAACAAATCTCCGAACTCACCAAAACCATCAACTCAGGCCTCCTCGAAGTCTCCGTGCTCGGTGAAATGGGCTCCGTCTCCCTCGCCATGTCCGAACTCTTCAAAGTCCGCTCCGCAAAACACCAGAAAGAAACCTGCGAGCGCGACCTCAAGAACCTATCAGATACCTCTGGACCCTCGGGACACCAAAAGCTACAGGTCTGCGACGTCTGCGGCGCATATCTCAGTCGTCTTGATAATGATCGTCGACTTGCGGATCATTTCTATGGGAAGATGCATATGGGGTATTCGGATATGAGGAAGACGTATAAGAAGCTCAGTGAGGAGTTGAAGGGAAGGCCGCCCCCGGCGAGACATGATGATGGGTATGGGGATGAGGGAGGTTGGGGTGGTCGTGGAGGCGGTGGTGGGAGAGGGTATGGACGGTCTGGCGGTGGAGGAGGTGGTTATAGGAAACGGGGTGGTGGTGGTTATGGAGCAGGAGGCGGTAGATGGTAATGTCACTTCTTCCTTTTCCAGATTTCATGATTACATGCCTACACCAACTGGCATTACAATCGCATAGCGCAGGCGTTTCGCAGATAATGTCAAGTACCCTATTCAACTTTTGGTTTGATTTTTCCTACTTCTGACAGTAGTCAAATTCACTTGTAGTTACAACTGGTAGAATACATAATTGCAATGTTATACACATACATTTCCATGACCTGCGCAAACCTCCATAACAACACCGTGTAGACATTGCAACAAAAGACAAACAGGAAATGTGCATATTGGTGGGGGAAACCAAATCCAAACATAATAAAAAGGAAAAGCTGAAAACATGAAGACTGGGATATCATACTCAGATTTCATCGCTAGCACAAAAAAGACTGAAAGCATTCATTCCAACCTGTCAAAAGATGGACTTTTCAAATCGTCCGCTCTCATCGGCTAGGAAGCAGGTGCTTGACCGTTCTGGATCGCTTCAGAATACTGCTGAATCGAACTCTCCAAAAGTGGGTAGTCATTGGCAGCTGCCGGATTCCGTGCGATAATCTCTCGGACAATGTTCAACTGCGGAATTTCTGCTGAGGGCACCCTGTGCAAAAGCTCTTGAATTGCTGGCGCGTTCGCATGAGGACCGAGCACATGAGCTGCAGCCGCAGGTCCAACCAGCGGAGGATGCTGAGGTGGTGATCCCGCTGGTACTTGCATCTGCTGTTGCGGGTGAAGTTGGGCTTGTCCTTGCTGTGGGGGAAATTGAGCAGCTGGATGCCCGTTACCATTCAATGGCGGCGAGCCAGCTGGACCTGACGGGGTCACCTGCGAGCCCTGTCGTGACGCAGGAGTAGGAGAAGCGAACTGCTGCTGCTGTTGAAGATTTTGAGTAAACGGTGTAGTTCCCAATGGGCTAGCGACGACTGGCGGGACTGCCTGGCCGTTGTGATAAGGTGTAGCTTGTTCTGAGGGCGTAGAATCCTTGATTTTTACAACAAAGACCATGAGAAGTACGCGATCAGGTGTCGGGTCTTCGAGGGCATTGTTTTCCAACAACTGAATGAACTCAGGTTTAGGGCTCGCTCCAGCATCGACTGGAATCACATAAACGTCTTTGACTGCTGCTAGCGGATGTTTGCCCACCACACCGTACCTCTTTCGATCGGTGAAATAGTTGAAGAGCTTATCAAAACCCGCACGCTCACTTGGCTGATGAGGAGCGGCTATCGCCATCACGGTCACATCCGTAGAATTGCTGAACTTTAACCCGCAGAGATATTTGCTGGCGAGTTCGATATCAATTCTGCCGTCAACCACAAGGGACGATGGTGCTAGCTGGCTCCAAGGAATTTTGCCACTAAGATCGGCGCCAGCGATATGTCTACCGGTCGATCTAAACTCTGCAATAGCGCTCATGCTTAGCTTGCCAAACCAGATATCCCCTCCGGCTTGAAGGTCTTTCGGGGAGTATGGAGGAGACTCCACAACCTCATCTTTGAGAAGATTATCAATCTCTTCATCTGCCTGGACCTTGCCGCCTACAGGAATTGGCTGGTGTAGATGAGCAGGTACCTCAGGAAACAGGCCATCTTGAGTCGAAAATCCGGGAGAATGGGAACGCATGACATCACCATTCGCTGCAACATGTGTTTCAACCGATGGCTTCGCTGTGGGTTCCGCTGGCTGCGGCCCCTTTGCGACAGTCGGGTTTTCAGGAATAGAGGACTCAGCATCGAGAGTGGGACGACGAACTGCAGTTGATGAGAATATCGATTCAGATGTTCCTGCTTGGCCATCACCATCAATGACCTCCTCGCCCTTGTGCGTACGTCTAATCCGTGGTCCTTGTTCCTGCAGGATAATGTGCTGCTTTTCGGCTGCCCGTTTGATCTCTGCATCTTTCTGCTGTTGCTCCTCGCTAGCCATGTCTTGGGAAGTCATTGTGGCAAGAGTAGCGGGAGCGAGACTTCTATTTAGCAATCGATCCCGTAGTGAAGGATTGTTCTTCAGATTGAATGTGATTGTGCGAAACTGATTCTTGTAGGCTTCGTTCGGCTCTCCAGATCCAGCGCATAAAACTGCATACATTGCATGTTCAACAGATAGCCCTAGAACCATACCCACGTCTTCGTCTGTCTTTTCGGGTGGTAGACTGTAAACGCCTTGCTTCTGTGCGGATGCTACCTGCTCTTTGAAGAAGCCAATCAGATATTCTGCATGCTTTCTGCGAGCTGCGCTACTAATATCTTCGGGCTTTTCAGCTACCCCGGTCTGCGAGTCAACCATGCTAGATTTTCGTGACTCGGCAGGGGATGCTTTGGTCGTTTTATCATCAGATTTCCTCGGCTCAGACAACCGTTGCTGTTTCTGTTTGGGGCCCTGTGTATGTGGATTAGCAACTAAATTGTGTACTATACTTTGCATCATTAGGGCTACTTACGGCATCAGGTGTAGATGGCTCCTGGTGTTCTTCAAATTTTCGCTTTTGGGTACTGACAGCTTTGGAGTCTGTGGCTGGTTCGCTAGGAGCAGGAGCAGGAGTCTTGGCTTCGACCGACGGCCTGGATACAGACGGCGCTGCAGGTGTTTCTGAAGCAGCAGGAGTCGATGGCGCACTGGCCTCAGCCTTGATATCGCTGGGTCTCGCGCCACCCTTTTTACCTTTCTTGCCCTTCTTCCGTTTTGCAGCCTTCTTCTCCTCAATCTCCTGCTGGCGTCGTCGGGCGGCTTCTTCCCATGGCTTCTCACCGCGGGCCATCTTCTCCAAAAGGTCCTTGTGGTTTTCAGGCTTGCATTGTTCACAAAAGTATTCATCAGGCTCCTCGCCCTTGGCAAAGGTCAAGCCCATGCAGTCATTGTGTTGCCATGCCGAACACCGATCACAGCAGATCATGTCTCGCTCGATATCCTCTTCCTCCTCATATTCGCCACAGATGCATCGAATGATTTCTTCCTCGTTTTGTTCGCTGGGAGTTGGGGTGGGTTCGGCGGATGGTTTCGCAGACTTTTCCTTGGACTGGCTTTTCGATTTCCCTTTCTTTGAGGGGATATCTTGTACCAGCTCAAGGTTTTTGTGCTGACCCTTGGTGGCTCGACCCGATCGTCTTGGTTCATCTGTTTGAAGTTGTTGTTAGCATGAGTTTGTGAACGCGACAGGATCATTTATCTTGTCTGGGGTGTCGTGTTTCCTTTCTTGCAGTATCTGGCAATGAAGCCATTGAATGGGCATGCTTACCGGCCATGATTATGTATCAAGAATAAGGGATAATTCTACGTATAATAAGACGTGTTGGTAGCCCTAGTAGCTTGAACACCACAACTGATCCACTGCCTCTACGACATCAAGTGGCTAAACAATACAAGCCACAATCCTAGGTGTGTAAAATGTACCTGCAGCTCCAGAAAACTACTGGCTCACGCTTGGTTTGTTGCGCGATAACCACGCGTAGTGTAATGCAATCTGTCCTGGGCTCTTTGTACTGTCGCGCAATCAAGTCTTGGCACTTTTGGTGGGATTATCGCTCTGTGTATGTCCTGCTGCCCTAAAACAGCTAGAGACTGGTCTGTTGCAGCGCAGAATTGTAAGAGAAGTGTACAATAGGGTGTTTAAGTCGTGAGTCGTAGCAGTGCTGAAGGTGGCGTGATGGAATGGGATGAGTGGTGATAGAAGAGAGTTGGGAGTGTAGGAATTGGATTAGCAACCGCGAAGATATGAATACAGACTAGCGCTATGGTCACGTGAGCAGTCTGAATGCGGAGAATCTGCACTGCCACAGTTCTCCTTGCACGCGCCACACTCGTCATAGCGGTTACGCTTCTCGATCTCTCTTTTACAGCTCACTAGATATTTCTACTACTACAAGTAAGACTTCAAAAGCGATCTACAAAATGGCCGATATCAGATCCATGCTCCGGAATGAGCTCGCGTCTCGAGGATCATCTGCACCATCTGGAAGCACTGGAAGGGTCACAAAAAAGCGCAAGATAGAAGAGCCCGATACAATTCAGCCTGTCCACAAGAAATCACGGCCTACAACGCCTTCCTATACCAAAGATGACGACAAACTTCCTGAGTCTGCGATCGCGGGTCAAGAGTTAGCAGAGGAGGACGAAGAAAATGTTTCGCAAGACGAGGAAGCTGGACCCAACCTTCCTGATGATGCGCTCGTACAGCAAGAAACGAACCCGATAATATCTAACACAACACAAATATCCGCTACCGATCAGAACATTGACGAAGACGAATGGGCGGCTTTTGAACGAGAAGTCGTCGCGCCCACGCTCACTGCGCCAGTTCCTGCCGCTGTCGCAGCCTCATCAGCAGCTACGATCTCAGCAGCCCCCATAACCGCCGACGAGCTCGCCGCTCAACAACAAAAACAAAAAGAAGAACAAGCCAGAGTACGCGAAGAAGATATCGAGGGCGAAAAGGAAGACGCAGCCCGACATTTGGAGGAAGAATTTGAGGAAATGGAACAACTGGAAGAGCGAGTGAAAAGATTAAAGGCAAAAAGAGAAGAGTTGAGGGCGCAGAATGTGGTGGATAGTAATGGTGCGGTGGTTGATGCTCAAGAGACCTCACTGCAGGACGGCTCACTGCAGGACGGCGAAGGGAGTGAGGATGAGGATGATGATGATGAAGACTGGGACGATTGGAGATTTCGATAGTTCACCACCTATGAACGAATCAAATGAAATTATGTAACACAACTCTGATGGGAGTATATGGCGCACTTTTACCGGTAATGGCTAGACCTAAAGGTCAATTTATCAAGAACAGAGGGTCTAATCTCTAGGCATGAAATGTTCGTATAATGTGCGATGCTAGATATTCTATTCTAGTCCGTCTTGTCCATAGCTTCAACCCCGCCACCTTCAAAATAACTCTTTAAGCTTTCCTTGCCCCTAATTTGCATAGCTTCTTGAATCTCGGCAGCTTCCTCTCTCAAAAGCCTCTTGCCGTGAAGTAATCCGCCCTTCAACCGCCGTTTCTCTTCCTCGACACGGCGCTCTCTCTCAGCCAGAGCTTTCTCCCTTCGATCTCGCTCAAGCCGTTTCTGCTCCCGCTCTTGCTGTTCCTGTGCTGATAGAGCAGCAGCTTCCTCTTCAGGAGCAGGAGGCAGTGTGGAGATGTATGCTTCTATTAATGGATCTCTGACTCTTGGTGGTAAAGAGATATAGCGTATATCGGTCAAGATCGCAGGAGGAAGAGCTTCAATGTTTGAAGAGTTGTTCAAATCCTGAGGAGGAATCGACTTAAGTAGAGTAGATAAATCTGATTTCCGGGTGCTCTCGCTCAGTTTTAGACGCGCAATATGATCCCGATAGAGCTTCTCACGATCTTTGTCTGACATACGGGTATTCTTCATCTCGTCCTCTTTTCGATACTTCCGCTTGAATTCCGGCCAATACAGCTTTGGCGTAGCAAATTCTTGAAGAAAAGCAATATATTTGATTCGTGGATCCTTCTGTTCCTCTTTTTCCTTGCGGGCTTTTATCTCTTGGATGCGCTGACGGCTCCAATTTGCGAACGCTTCCCGGCGTGCCTTCATATTCGATAACACAGTATATCTGGTATCTTCGATAATGCGACCTTCCTCGACGACCTTTTCCCAGGTAGTAAACGGATTAATACGGAAGTCGTCAAGTAGGTCGCTGAAAAGAGCGGTTGCTTCTTCATCGGTAAGTGTAAGTCCTTCCACGCCTTCTTCCCAACCTTCCTCGCCGGGCTCTCCGTATTCGCCTGGATCCAGACCGTAATCTTCGCCCATGGCAGCGAGCTGATATTCAATGTCTTCCTCGTTGAACTCCATGGGTCGGTCGTCATCCTCTTGCTCGCCTTCTATCCGTGGTCGCTTGTTGAGCTGATCTTCGTCCTCTTCATCATCGGTCACCTCCACTTCTTCATATTCATCGCTGTCCTCTCCGTCTGGCGCGACAGCGGCTGGAATATCCTTCGCTTCAAGGATCCTTTCTTCTTTGTCCCGTTTGCCGATCTCCGGCGCCTTGTGACTTTCCTCTTCGCGAAGCTCTTCTTGCTCTTTCTTTTCCCTTTCCAAGCGGTCAAACTCTATTACGCCTTTCATCACATGTTCCGGGAATTTCCAATAACTCTCGTTTGTCTCTGGGTTGTGTACAAAACGTCGTCCATATTTCGTCTTCACTAGAAGCCACGGCGCACATCCGGGGATACTGTGTTTGGATTTTGGCCGATCGTTGGGTTCCCGATGCCTTCGGTTCATATGAGCTCTGCCGCCATCATGACCTGTACGGTATTGTTGGAACCTGTCCGGCTGTCTTGTCCCTACAGTAGGTCCATAAGGAGTCGAAGAGAACGGTGGAAGATTCTCTGGAGTATAGCTCGGTTGCGCCTGAATCGTATCTATTGGGGCGGCAGAAATTGGAGCGGCGGTAGGACGTTTATAGGTGGATTGTTTCGTTGCTGCATTGTAATAATACGAGTGACCTGCACCATTTCGTTAGATTAATCATAGACAGGCAACCTGTGATACCATGGATATCAAGCTTACCTGTTGGGGCTTTGTGTTCTGTCCACCCTGGTGGAAGCGGAGGTGGAGGTGTATAAGTTGACTTCAGCATGGTCGTTCGGATAGCACGAGGAGACGCAAAAAATTTCAGGTAATATTATCGAGCGCAATGACCAATTCCCTGCTGCAAAAACCCCTAGATCAACAGTGCACCTGTACGTGTTAATTGAAGAAGTTTGCATCATCAATTTTTGATGCGGGAGAGCTGATCTGCGGATGGCCCGAGCTTGGCGAACGCGACCAACCAAGCAGGTTGCCTAGTTCTCCGGGAGCTTGACAGCTACACCACCGCCTTTGCACCCTTCATCCATCTAGACAAGACAGCTCTACGAACAGCTTGAAAGCTTCTATTCATCAAGAAAATACACCTACGTCAAATCATCTTTACACTAAGCTCGATCTACCACTACTACCTACAGAATGTCCAGGCGTTACGACTCCCGGGTGAGCATCCATCCGGCCTCGATGCTTTGACTAAGCTGACAATAACAATCTTCATAGACTACGATCTTCTCGCCTGAGGGACGTCTTTATCAGGTCGAATATGCCCTCGAAGCTATTTCTCATGCCGGCACAGCCCTCGGAATTCTAGCCCAAGATGGAATCGTTCTCGCTGCTGAGAGGAAGGTGACGAGCAAGCTTCTGGAGCAGGACACATCTGCAGAGAAGCTCTATATCCTTAACGAGTGAGCAAGACCGTATCAAATATCTGTCAGGATTGAATTAATAGGTCATCTTTGATAGTAACATGATCTGCGCTGTCGCCGGGATGACTGCCGATGCCAACATTCTCATCAACTACGCCCGGCAGGCCGCCCAACAATACCTTTTAACATACAACGAAGAGATTCCATGTGAACAACTTGTCCGTCGTCTATGTGATTTGAAACAGGGATACACTCAGCACGGTGGTCTCAGACCGTTCGGTGTCTCCTTCATCTACGCTGGTTACGACCCTCTCCGACAATTCCAACTTTACCAGAGCAACCCTAGTGGTAACTACGGTGGCTGGAAAGCGACAAGTGTTGGTGCCAACAATGCGGCTGCTCAGAGTCTGTTGAAGCAGGACTATAAGGAGGAGTGTGATCTCAAGGAAGCTTGTGCGCTGGCTGTGAAGGTCCTGAGCAAAACGATGGACTCTACGAAGCTGAGCAGCGAGAAGAGTAAGTCTTTTTCACTTGAATCCCCAGGTCAAATCCATTCTAACAACGCATATCCAGTCGAGTTCGCAACTGTTGGAAAGACCAAGGACGGAAAGATCTACCACCATCTTTGGGGCGCTGATGAGATTAATGCGCTGTTGAGACAGCATGGACTTGCCAAGGAGGAGGAGACCGAGGGCTAGTCACTTATAGAGAAGCTTTCATACTTTCTGCAGAACCAAGACCTCGAATGATATACTGACTCAGTGCTGTCATAAAATCCCTCATGGTGGCTTGTTATTTTCCGTACCTGGGTTATTTGATGCCCATCGCCAACCCATTTCCTATGACGCTTTTTGAAAGAGTAGCATCACTTCCTGCTGAATCGTGACGTGGCAGGCAGTAAATGCTGTAAAAAGCGCCATAAATTTCCGATAGGTCTCTGTACCTTGTAATATGTAGCCCTACCTGAAATCCAGGCTGTACAGTACTCGTCAACCCCAGCCAGAAAGTTCCACGTCAACGGATAGCGTGTCCTATACATGGGTCATTCCAATAACATAACAATCCCATTAGTCTTCCATTTCGAAGACATGTGCGAGGAATTTTCATAAATAAACCATGATTGTCCGGGTTGCTGATCCAAAGGACTAGAAATGTTGGTTGCGATATCTTTCTGTTCACTATCGGGGCATCCAAACGCCTAAACATCCCGGATTGGAAGTCGACAGACAAGAACGATCCTTGGGTCAGCAATCAGTTACTCAGAGGGAAAATATAGGAAATAATGTGTGAAGAAAAAGTGTTGAAGTCGACACGTGATATCCAGCGATATTTCTCACGTGTTCATGTTGTTAGCATCTCCACCAAACAACGTCCCGCTCGACCTCCTCCTTCCCTTCCCCGCGTTCATGTTGCACACTCACTCTACCGTTCGAATTTGCAGCCTTGCTAGCCGATTATTTTAAGTCGATATGAAAATTGAAAAACTTTTGGGCCTCGCACCCGGTTTCAGAGATTTAGCCGCCGACTCCTCTCAATGTCGGACGTTTGTGGTGCCATCGATATTGACCGCCCCGCTCGTGGATGGGAGGGCGCTTACGAGCAACGAGTCTGAGAACAAGAAATCGTCAAATATACTCAAACATGTCACAAAAGAAAATTTTATTGGAAAAGACTGATTGTGTGATTATGATGTTACAAGAAAAAGTCTCAGACAGAAGACATCCGTCCCCCGTCACCTAAGCCTTGTCTGGGTCTTACTGTTAGACCTCAGCAGCTCTGACTGGGCAAACAATATATGTGAAAACGTCGGAGCAACCGCTCCTCTTCCAAAAGACGCCGATAGAAAAAATACGAAACAGAGACCCAATGTCAATCCAGAAAAGCGCCCAATCATCACTCGCATATGTAAGAGTGTCCACGGGATCCAGTACCCCTGAACATGAACGGCCCATTGTCGACCGCTCCATTCTTCAAGAGAGAGCCTTTCTCTTACAATCCCGCTCATTCTGAAGCTGGTAGATCTCCTTTTCAAGGTCACTAACCAGCTGCTGTGAGCGGCTCATTGTTGCCACCAGGCTTCCTCCCTCACGCCTCCAACGATCCAATCGTTCCAACTCTTGGCTACGGCGACGAAACTTGGTTTCAATCTTCTCACAGAGCCGACACTGCTTCGATTCATATTCTGTGAAGTTGACCAGTCTCATGCCACATGTCTCGCCGGTTCGGTACTCATAGTTGCACTGGTGGGCAAAGTTTGTCCAGTTCCAGTCTCCGCAGGCGAACTTTTTCTGGTTGTAGAAGCACATTTCTGGACTACTCGTCAGCCACTGTCCCGATTTCATGTCTACAGTCTCACTTACTCGGAACTCGGAGAGGGATAGCAAGGTTTCTTCAGGCTTTTGGGGGTTCGATTTGCCAATGAACGCTTCAGCCTCCTACGTATTGAAACGAGAAGGAGTTCTTTGGAAAATAATGAGACAAATATTATCTGTTTGCTGTCTCAGACTGTGAAGTCTTGGGGAAGGTTTGATACTTGATTTGTGATTTGATTCTTGACTGGTGATGTTCTGAGACTGATTCTCAACGATGGCCTCGTCAGCACGAAAACCAGGGAGCGATTTGCAATATTTATGTTTCAGAAGAATGGTCCAAAATACGCGGAGCGGGATTTTACTTGTTTTTCCCATCCTCGAACGACGCGTGTTCACCGTATTCTTGTTGGGTTCGACGACTATCACTTCATCGAGCAATGAATGTTGCTCATGTCTTGGGGCTAGTGCACTGATAGTGGACGCGTCACAAAGCTTCAATCTCGAATGGTTTTTAGGTTGCTATCGTCGTCTCACCGGTTGCCTAGTCTATGCATGTTCGGAAACCTTGGATGCTATCTCGTCCACTCTTTTGCTGTCTCCTCATCGGGAAACCCCTCAGTTCACGGCAATTATCTGGTTCTCGGAGTTGATCTGACCGTCGTACCATTGGGTCAATTGGCGTGACATGTTTTTGATTCTTTGATTCAATAATTGCCATCAACCGATCCTTGTCCACGGTGGCATGACAATGCACACGCTAAAGCCTTAGGAGAGTCAACCCAACCTCCCTTCTCCTCTTTGTGAACTCTTTTCTACGATAAACAAGAACCAATTGGCACCATTGGGCAACGAAGCTACTGGTCATCCTTCTCATCTATCTGAATTTTTTTTTTCAAAGTTACGCAAGCATGCAAACAGAGCAAGGCTCCACCGCTCTTCTGTAGAGCTTCTTACCCGAGTTGCCTCCTGCCGAAAGAGGCAACTATACTGCATAACGCCTGCAGATTGCAGACTAGGGCTTAGCTCCCGTTGAGACTTAAGAAGCTCGTTTCCAATGAATCCTGACGGCAGCTGCCAAAAACGCGTACCAAACTTGCTCGGTCGTGATTATCAACACCGGCCTCTTTCGGCCCATGCATGCGATCCGCGTTCTGGATAAAGTGATAGCTATTGCATATACCTCCAATCATCGAAGGGGATGAACGTCGTGCCCACACTATGTGGTCATCACCAACGGCAATTATTTGCCATCCCATCCGAGGTCACACCCTGTCCATCGCATTAGTCTCCTTGATTCCGGTCGAACTATTGACTTTGTGACTCAACCTCGCTCTTCTCTTCGTACCACCTTTGATCAATGGCCAATGATGGACCCCTGAGATACCCATACCCAGACGTGGCAGGCGAATTCTTTCAGCTGATCAGCGACAGATGCACTTGAATTGTCCCGCATTGACTTTTGCTCAGGTGCACGGTCTTGCTTCTTCCTTGGGAAACCGGATGACTCGGGTCTATGCGGTCATCCTGCCTTCCAGTCGTGATAGATGGCGTTCATTCATATGCAACTGCATTACAGCTTCCATGTTCTCTGACGTGGCAGGTTACGTCTGGTCCAGGACGCATGGTTGCAAACCTCTCAGATGTGTCTTCCCTCGTCTTCCCTCCGTCGGATGCGGCGAAAATTGGGTCGCTCATACCTCGTTGTGTAGGTCGAGGAGGGATAGCCTGCCACCTCATGCTGTGTTTCGGAGCAAAAGCGCTGTCCCCGCTCGTTGTGATTACGCCAATTTCTTGACAAATCTATGGCTGCTATTGTCTCAATCATCACATAGCTTGGGGCTATTCTAAGCCCGAGATTACGATGAGGTTTTTTTCATTGGCCACAATCTTGTTTACCCATGCAAGGCGAGGTCTTCAGCGTTGCGAAAAAGACAAATTTCATGGACATGCAAGTGAGGATAGACACTCCACTCTCAGTGTGCCACATGCGTCAATTTGCCACAATAGCTAGGGTTACAGCCTTCCGGTTTTCTCAATTTTGCTCTTTCGTGCCGGTTTACTGCATCTTACGCTTTGAGAGGGTCTTTCCCTCTATTCTTGAGTTGCTCAACGCATTGAGACAGTATCTGAATGATTGACTTTATGGAATTTTTCATTCCAAATTCTGACCAACATCAAGAACGTCAGATTTGAATTTGGACTCCACATGCATCTCTCCCACACAACCGGATATGTTTGACTCTCGTGATCAAAGCATAACGGGACTTGCCGCACTTCCGCATACTAGACGATTACAAGGGACAAATAAGGTCGCATAATAGAGCTCCCTTTTTATTAAGGTGCTAGTGCATTTGCATCATCAGCGTTGTATGAGCAGGGATTGGTTTCCAGCCCATGCTGCATGCATGCTTTCGCCCCATCCAATGGACTAGCTTCATAGTTTGCGCTAATTTACAGCATACAAGCTTCTTACTCACCCGGGTTTGTGGAAGTTGTTTTGATATGCACTGAATCACCATGGTTTAATGAACTCATCTAGGTGGTCGGACTACTTCACCGCTCCTTGTCAATTGATGTTACTCATTGGCTCATCTGTTGTTTACGCACTAGGTTTGTGTTATCCCAGGGAGGCTGAGTTATGAACGCTATGAGATTGGACTTACGTGTCACGGACACGGCCTTCGCTACCATACCATCTGTAACGCGCAGCCTCGATCATGCAGACTTTACTCGGCTCGCATCGACTACGTGACGCGACGATCTTGCCATGGCTGTGTATCTGCGAACAATACAAGGGTCATTATTGTGCAGCTACTGGCAAGCACATGATGGTCGTCTACTGCATTGTTGAGAGATCGGAGTCTGAGTTGTCACCGACTGTCAGGCTGTGTAGCTGCAGGTGAGTACTAATCAACAGCACCATGCATAGATATTGCGGAAGATATCACTTAGACGCGTTTCTCCGTTACTTCCTGCGCATGGGCCTATGCTTTACGCGTACTAATCATCAAAGCAAGTCGTGCCCTTCAATCAAAGGGCATCTCCTCTGATGTCGAGCCTCATTTTGATTACGCAGAACTATGTGTCCTCAATCGTGTGACGTGGCAAGTAGCCAACCCATTCCGGACGAGTTTATTATTTTCAAATGCATTCATCTGCAGCAGAATAGCGAGGCGAGCAAGGCTTCGGATGCACCCTCCTTCCACAAGTTTATTCAATCAATTGACCAAGTTATTGTCTTGAATTGTAATAGCGAGGACTGGCTGCATCATACTAATGGATTGAGAAGTACGAACTGCCGCTGCTTGTCTGGCCATGTACTACACTACGAACAATCCAGTTGAGCCTCCTGACAATTGCATTCTTTAAGCTTATTTCCTATTACGTACTAGCGCATCAAGAGTATGACATACAGGTGCCAAGCCTTGACGCCTGAATTTTCAGGTGTCTGGGATCTCCCATGAGGTATGACGTCATCATGACAGCCTTCCATTTGTAGGAATTCGTGCTTGATCGTCATCTCGTATAAAACGTAGAGCTCTGTACAGCCAAACAACTCCATGAAACATCTATCCTAACATATTCCACAAATCAATTGATTGAACCACCATGCATACCACCCTCCGTCACACAACCCGGCTCAGCAACGCCAAAATCCTCGTCGAACGAGCTTTGACAAAACAAAACGCCGCAGGCACATACACTCCAACAGCCCGGGGATCCCAATCCATACAATCATCCCACCGCAACATCCAGACAACCCCCAACCTCTGGACAGCGCAACACGAGCAAAACACAGACCGTCTCATCAATCGAGATGCCCTCAACCCATCAAGATCAGAGGGAACGGGCACCGGCACAGATGACGAGGTAGCCAGCCACGACTCATCGTTTGATCCGAAAAACACCGCTCCGGAGTCTGAGATGGAGGCTGTGGGTCGAGAGTCTGAAGCTAGGAAGGATACGAGTAGTCCGCTGGACGTTAGTCCTGGAAATAGAGAGGTAAATAAGACTGGTGACCCATCCCAGGATCCGCCGGAGAGTGGTGTGGATAGACCCGCGAGTGCGAAGGGGTGGACGAGGAAGGGTAAAGCTGTGAATCAAGATAAAATTAGATGATTCAATCAATTGAATGTGGAGAGTTGTATTTTGCATGAAATCGGCGTTCATTCTGCTTTCATGCTGGGAATTGGTAAAGATATGTTGTCTCGAAGTCACATTGTCATGTCTATGTGTACTACTTAGGACCTTACCCAAATACGAATACAGCCCATGGGTGTCTTGAGATTCGGTCAAATAATGCATAAAATCAAATCTAATCAGCTAGCACGAATTGCATGATATACAAATGGTATCAAGACCAACAACAAAAAAAATAAAAAATTATATACATACTCAACCCTCGCGCACCAAACGAGCAATCTCACCCTGCTCAATAACCCAAACCTTCTCACTCCCCACAGGAGCATCCCCAGCAAGAGCCTTCAATCCAGCAATTATACCCGCCTTCGCAATATCATCTGCATCCTGCGCCCACCCATCTTTCAGTGAAGAATGAATCTTTCCCGCCGAACTCGCGACAAACCGCGCCACAGCCTCGAGTGGACGACTTTGTCCCCTCTGACCCGTAATCACACCCGGCCGTAGAAAGACTGTATGCTCAAACCCCAGCTCTTTGGCGGCTTGTTCAATATCCCCTTTTAGTTTAAGGTATGGCAGTACAGAAGATGAATTAGCGCTTCCGCTCGACACAAGCACGTAAACTTTTGCGCCTGCGTCGCGAGCAGCCTTGGCGCATTCGATGTTTGTGGTGAGTTCGAGGTTGTATTGATTCTCGAGACTGCCTGCTTGGCTGCGCGTTGTTCCTAGTCCTGAGAAGAAGATTGTGGGTGGTGGAGAGAGTTGGGATATGCGACTGGCCCAGAGGGACGTGTCGGTTTCGATGAGCGTGGTTAGTTTTGGGTTGGGGGTTGAGGGGGGGCGACGGGAGATTGTGTCGATGTGGGATATGGATTTGTGGGATAGGAGGTTGGTTAGGAAGTGGGAGCCCTGTAAGTAACAGTGTTGAAGCAGTTAGATCAGGTTGGAGTTTGATATATATAAGGACGGGATAGTTAGCTTACCACCAATCCTGTAGAACCCAGTAGGGCAACATTGAGTGTGTTGTTAGCCATTATTGAAGATTAGATGATTAGCAGGTATCTGATTGATACTGACCAGAAAAATCCCAATTCTCCAGGAATACTGTGCTACTTATATATTCGTTCTTAACTTAGTGAAGGTATTGTCCTCGAACCCGAAAGAGTATAGCGACACATGCAGAGTAAGCCCACTAAGCCTGCTATGGTTAGGCTGGGAATAACCATGCAACTTAAGCACGATAAGCAGAAGCCCTAAAGCCCGCTAATCTCCGAAAACATCTCATCGTCTGCAAATTCTTCAACACAACTACTTGATTGACCATTCCTATCTATATTTCTTTAGAAGTGCCATCTCAATTCAATTGCGCCGTATTTATTGTGACCGTCTTCGTTTGCAAAAACTCAGCCAGTCCTGCATCAGCATTAAACCGGCCCCACCCGCTGTCCTTGACTCCCCCGTGGGGAAGTACAGCCTCATCATGTACCGTCATGCTGTTGATATGTACTGCGCCAGCTCTTATCTGTCGTGATATTGAGAGCCCCTTTGCAATATCTCGTGTGAATACGGCGGCTGTTAGTCCGTATTCAGTATCGTTCGCAATGGCGATTGCGTGCTCGTCACTTTTGCTGGCGATCAAGCTGACTGTGGGACCGAAACTCTCTGTTTGAAATAGATCCATGCCAGGGGATACTCCCTGCACAACAGTGACAGGTAGTTTGAGCGGTTGAATGTTGTCATTGCGTTCATCATGACCTCCGTAGATAATCGTTGCACCTCTAGACACGGCTTCTTTGACTAGCTGTCGATTTCTAACAACGGTGCCGGCCTGAGCGACTGTGTGAGACGTCCCTTCTGGGCCATGGACATCGCTTATTGCAGCTTTGAGCAGCTCAGTAAATTGAGAAAGCGCGGATTGACGGACGATTATGCGCTCTGTGGACATACAGATTTGTCCAGCCTATCATACATTCATTAGCCAAAGCAGGCTCTGGGGAGGGATAAATCTCACGTTCAAAAATGCGCCAACCGCACACTGTTTTGCCGCTAAACGCAAATCTGCATCCTCACAGATAATAGCGCTTGCCTTTCCACCCAACTCCATCAAAACAGGCTTGAGATTTTTACCCGCCGTTGCAGAAATTATCCGACCTACGGCTGTGCTACCCGTAAAATTTATTTTTCGTATGGCTGGATGCTCAATGAGTGCAGTTGTGATTTCTGCCGCGTCTTCTGGACGATGATAAATGACGTTCAAGCATCCATCCGGCAGACCGGCGTCTCTGAAAATGGACCCAATGAGCCAGAAGCAGCGTGGAGAGACCTCGCTGCCTTTGAGAATGCAAGTATTTCCAGCTCCTAGGGCGTATATGACCGCTCGAAAACCGAGGATAAAAGGGGCGTTCCTGGTTATCGAGTTACTCATTAGCCAAACTCTACGAAAACAACAATGAGACAGGACCGTCAAAGTACCATGGCGCAATTCCTAGGACGACACCATATGGCTCCCGCTGCACTATTGCATACGTCTCCCCCTCGCAGATCGGGGCTTGCCCGCTCAATGCCCCGGCGATTCGTCCTGCCACATCCCGTATCATCTCCGTTGCGAGGCTCGTGTTAAGTGTCACAAATGGCTCTACTGCTCCCATCTCATCTGCCATCACAGCCTGGAACTCTGCCGCGCGTTGCTCTAGAAGGTCGGCGACACGCATGAAAATGCCTCGACGGACGGCGGGCTTGGTCGCAGACCACGCTGGAAAAGCGCGTGAAGCGGAGACAGCGGCATCGTTTGCAAGAGAACGTGTAACGCTGGAGCATGACCAGAGATGTTTGCCTGTTTTGGGGGAGATCACGTCAAATTTTTCAGGGGTGTAGATGTCTTCGCCGTTGATTATGAGTGGAACTCTGGCGGGCTCGCCGGCAGGTGTTTGTGACTCAGCCATTGATTGATCGAGAGAAGTAGGAAATTACTGAATCAAGAGCACTTGTATTTACATGCGTAGTAGTGTATATGGATCTCCCATGGAGAAAATCATACAAGACCGAACAAATTGTAGATGGGTAGACCCTCGCAAACCGTAGCCCTCATTCTTTTCCAGGTAACAACTGAACTGTCCCACACTTCCGAACAACTGCTCAGATTGTGCTCGGCTCCAAACACAACAACGAGCTTCCAGACCTCACTTCAGAGTAGGCTCTGGTTATCATTCGACTCTCGGTACGATTGAGACGTGGAGCCGAAAGGCTTCGGCTTGTGGGGAAGAGTACGTACGTAACCCTAAAGCCCCACGTTTTCCCCATGCATAAATGTACGGAGATCATTGAAACACCAAAACTTACACTATCCATAATAATTGAATTTTCAAAAGTAAATCTTCAATCATGGCAGACTCACTCGAGATACACGCCAATGGCGTGGTTAACAGACCCCTGGAGATATTGGTCGTTGGAGCTGGAATTGGCGGATTGACAGCTGCCATCGCTCTTCGTAACCAAGGGCACAATGTTCAGGTACTAGTTCTAATCAGAATACTCTTACGGTGATACTTATGCAGCGCTCTAGATATTCGAACAGTCACAATTGGCAACCGAAACCGGTGCAGCTATTCACTTGGCTCCTAATGCCAATGGCCTTCTTCGGCGTTTGGGGATTTATGCAGAGAAATTTGGCGCGAATCCTATGCAAAAAGTATGTCTCATTCAAATAGAGGATTCGGATTCAGAGAAAAGTCACTGACTTTAAGTTTGAAGCTCACTGAATACACCTCTGCGGGCGAGACAATGAGAGAGATGGATCTTACAGAACCGAATAAGAACTGGTTGCACGTTAGTCCTCGCGTCCTTGTGTAATTTAATCCTTGGCTAATATTAGGGAACTACAGCCATGGCTGCTCGCCCATCGGATCGATCTTCATAACAACTTGAAGAAAGTAGCCGAGAGCCCGACAGCAACGCATAAAGGAATTCCTCTTCACAAAGGCTCCCGCATTGCCAAGGTCGACGCCGAAAAGGCCATTATCACTCTAGATAATGGCACTGAGGTTCAAGGTGATGTGGTCGTTGGTGCTGACGGTGTTCATTCCGTGACTCGCAGTGCTGTCCCAGGAGGCCAGCTCAAAGCAACTTGCCGCGGAAAGAGTGCGTTCAGATTCCTCGTATCTAAACAAGCTGCTTTAGATGACCCAATTACCGCTAAATTGGTCCAGCACCCCGGTGAGCTGAGCATCTGGTACGGTTCTGACCGTCGTATCATCATGTATCCCACATCCGATAACACGGTCTTGAACTTTGTCGCAGTCCATCCTGAGGCAGAAACGGCAGAAGATACCGATAGCAGTTGGGGCCATCTCGGCAACGTGGATAAATTGCTGCACGTTTTCAAGGGGTTTGATCAGACTATTCTCACTCTGTTCGCCAAGGCTAATCCGCAGACTGTCAAGGTCTGGAAATTGTTGGATATGGATGTGATTCCTCAGTGGCATCATCACCGCCTTGCTTTGATCGGTGATGCTGCTCATCCCTTTTTACCGCATCAGGGACAGGGTGGCGGCGTTGCTATTGAAGATGCTATATCTCTAGCTGTTGTACTTGGACCAGATGTACCGCTTGTAGAGGTGACTGAGCGGTTGAAGCTTTACAATGACATACGCCACAAGCGTGCTACTCGCATTCAAAGCTTCTCACGAATCATTGGCGAAGACCGTACTAATGATAAAGAGCTCGATAGTAAGTGGCAACACTCCTCGGATTCTGAGGACAGAAGCAGGGTACTAATTTATTCTGATAGTGTACGGCTTTAGCAATTTCAACTTCGGACATGACGAGTGGGATAACTCAACCCAGCGCTTGCGCCAGTGGATCTGGGACCGGATACCCAATCCTTACTGGCGTATGCCCATCGCATTTGGTCCCATGCCAGGACCACGACAGACTCACCTAGGAATTCCACGCGACGGCACAAAATCAACTTTTACAACAGCATCAATCAAGTTCAAGACCTCGCGAACAGTTCTACAAAACTTGTTCCCTCCTGGCCGTAAGGGCTGGCGATTTACTTCTCCGGGTACAGTCGCCTACGCTTCCTTTTCACAAACGACTTTAAACAAGATGGAGTGGCTTGGTGGTTCTGGATACAGACATATCGGCCTATACGTGCATGGAGTCGAGTATGTCAAGGATGATGGGTCCGTCGTTCAGGGAACATATCTGCCAATCCTTTTCGAATCACTCACCGACCCCATTGTCTCTGGACGAGAGGAACTCGGTATGCCCAAGCTATACACCTCAGTGGACGTATATCGCCGCGCAAACTCGTACCGTATCCGAACTGGCTGGGAAGGTGCGCTATGGGGGAATTTCCTACTTGAGGATCTAGTCGAAGTTGATCCATCAACGACTACAGGAGCTCTGAGTGGAGAAGCTGATGCTGGTATCCTGGCATATAAGTATATCCCTAAGAGCGGACGAGAAAATAAAAACATTGCGGCAGAGGAATATGCAATCTTTGATCCCTTTTCAAAGGCGACACCGACCCCGCGGCCGCAGAAGGTGTACACAACCAAGAAGGCGAGTATCCAAATTGATCCATTGGACTGGGAGCAGCTTCCTACTTTGCATCATGTCATCTCACGGTTAGCAGAAGTGCCTGTATGTGAGGTCGTACAGGCCAAGTTGGTTGAGGGCGAGGGCGTGCCGGACGTCTCAGGGGCTGGGACTATCGAGTGAAGTTCTATGTAGAGCAAAGATATTAGTGAGGTTTTGTGTATCAGATTGTCCGTAGTTTTGTTTAATATGAGGTGACTGAATAAAAAACTTATTTGCATAATATCTTAGCTTTCCAGGTCTTATATACATCGATCTATAGTCACCATTCTTGCTCAATGTTGGGCTTTGTGGTTGTTTACCCCTTATTGCCCTTATTGCGGAAGATTTGCCTTGAATAAACGGAGCCAACCTCCACTCAGACGATTTACGGTCAAAACCCCTTGGAAAATCCCTTTAAAACAAGTACAATCTCGCATACAAAAGAGACAGACAATTGAAGATCTCAATTTTACCTACTCGGTTGCCTCGGATGGCAGGATTCGAGATATTTCGAAGTGCAACTCGCTTGCGGTTCGATATAAAAGCCTTTTTATGCTTCATTCTATCATGTCTTACTTGTTTCTGTTTATATATGTTCAGTTCTATTAAGATTGTGATTTTATATTTCAAGTCTTATCATATTCAGATACTCTCCGCGATTATGTATCAGAGATATCTCGCAACCCAACACAACAAGATTTGCTCAAGGACATGAAAGGTCACACCAGCAAAAGCCAAATACTATTTTTTGATTGAATAGCACCTATAGGCTTGCTTTGTATGTATTGATCCAGTCAAAATCGTCCTTAAGATGGCGATAAGCCCGAACATCTCCTGATCGTGCATGACCCTCAAAATTCTCTGCTCGGGCTGCTCGCCCACATAGTCGGCCTAATTCACCACTGGCAGTATCATTCAACACTTCTTGATATGTGACAGTCCGCAAAAACTTGCCCACCCACAGACCTCCAGTGTATCTGCCTGCCTTGCGTGTAGGTAAGACATGGTTGGTACCGATAACCTTGTCGCCATAAGAAACACAAGTATTTTCACCCAAGAACAATGCTCCGTAAGCAGTCATATTTTCCAGCGCATCGCGAGGTCTGCGTGTGAAAATCTGGACGTGCTCGTAGGCGTACTCATCTGCCAATTTCCAAGCTTCTTCAATCGTATCCACAACGATGACTTCCCCAAATTGTGCCCATGACACACGAGCAATGTCCGCCGTGGGCAAATTCTTCAATAATTCGTCAATAATGCGAAGAGATTCTCGAGCGACCTCCTCCGAAGTAGTGATAATAGCAGCCGGTGAATCAGGCCCATGCTCAGCCTGCGACAGAATATCCGTCGCCACCAGGAACGGGTCAGCCGTCTCGTCAGTGACGATGAGAATTTCAGTCGGACCTGCAAAGAGATCGATGCCAATCTCCCCGAACAGTTGGCGCTTTCCTTCTGCTACGAATGCGTTACCGGGACCTGCGATGAAGTCGACTTTGCGGATTGTTTCGGTGCCGATGGCCATGGCTGCGATTGCCTGCACCCCTCCGAGAAGATAGATCTCGTCTGCTCCTGCAAGATGCATTGCGGCAATGGTAGCGTGAGGCACTTGACCGGCGATGGGAGGCGTGCATCCGATGACATGGGGAACGCCGGCGACTTTTGCCGTGAGGATTGTCATATGGGCTGATGCGAGGAGAGGGTATCGACCACCAGGGATGTATCTACTTTTGTTAGTGAATGTATCGACAGGAATGGAATGGACACCCAGATACTTACGCGCCAACCGCTTCAATAGGAAGGTTCTTTTGACCAAGGATGACACCCTATAACAGTCAGAAACACCCTTGCAAACATTGTAAATGAAAAATGTGTCTACCGGCTGTATTTCAAACTCAAGGTCTTTTAGAGAGTCCTTCTGAGCTTGTGCAAATGCGCGCACATTCTTCTGTACTTGCTTAATGTCCTCAATCGTCTGTGGTGAGCACGCAGCAATTGATGCATCAATCTCAGCCTGGGAGAGCTTGAAGGAGGCCGGCGACCATTTGTCGAATTTCTCCGAGTATTTCCGCACCGCAGCATCGCCGTTAGCGCGCACATCGTCGATGACGCCGCGAACGATGGAGCTTACATCGATCTGTGCAGAGCCATTGGCAAGGGGTTGCTGGGACTTGAGGGATTTGGAAGGCATTTTGTCAATGATGACTTATAAAGGTCAATGGTTTTTGTTCCTTAC
Source organism: Talaromyces verruculosus (assembly GCA_001305275.1). Lineage (NCBI taxonomy): Eukaryota > Fungi > Ascomycota > Eurotiomycetes > Eurotiales > Trichocomaceae > Talaromyces > Talaromyces verruculosus. The sequence goes on from LHCL01000012.1 coordinate 94,409, forward strand.
ATGTTGGATTTCCAATCAGGGCCCCTGCCTATATATGGTATTGCTGATGCAAGTTATACATCTCTGGTTGGCATCACAACTCACTGTTAGCATACCATACAGACCGATTCGCCCTCGGCTCCACTTCGGATATCGTTGCGTATTGGGTTCGACGTTCGGACATCACGCCGTTCTTCCTCTGTTGGCTTTGTTTGTCGTTGGAAGAATGAGTGTTTATTGAATCTGTCTGGGCGTTTACTTTGGACGGAGTCTGTACATATGTAGATATCATGGGATCAAAGAAGAGGTTTCTGGATATGGCTCAGGTAAAGCATGTCTGCATTCTTTATGGAGATTAATTTCATTTGATTTATTCATGGATCAGAAACAGATCTTGTTATAGATACTGTAGATTGTAAATACATTTAATTTAGCGTTTTCAGGACGCGGTCTCTCTTCTCTCTCACATGTATACTATTTCGATGGCTTCACATCATCCATACCACCACCATAGTCCTCCTCCAACCGCTTTCCTCCAACCTGAATCGGCTTCGCCTCCTGCAAAACGTAAAGCATACGCGCCCATGTCGTACTACTCGGATTCCTCCATGCATGGTTCGTACCACGCTGTACCGCAATATCCCCCCTTTTCAGCAATCTTTTCTCCCCCGAATCCAGAATCATCTCCACCTCCCCTTCCAAAACAACACCATAATCCAGACTGACTGTACGATGCATCGGCGAAATCGAGCCAGGGTTCATATCAACCACTCGCAAGACCGTGCCGCCAGGGATGGTGATACCGGGTAGGTCACTGAGATACGACTGATAGATGTCTAGGTCTTTGTCGTCGCTGAGATCAACGGGGGTCTCGTTTGTGGCGTATCCGAGCGAGAAGCGGGCGCCGTTAGCGAGTTGTTGCCATTGTAGAAGTTCAGGGGTTTGGGTTTGGAAGCCGGTGACGCCGTTCTCGTCGTGGGTGGTGATGTATCGATTAAGGGGACGGAGGCTGTTGTCTTCCATTTTGTTTGTAGCGATACCTTGCTCAGTTCGATTGCGTCTAGTAGCGGTTGGGAGTTTGTCTATATTGTTCTGAGGATACGAGAAGATACTGAATCTCGGGTATGTTTTATGCAATTAGAAAAGAGCCATCTTCGAATGTCATTCATGCGGTTACGTGGGGCCGATGCCCTATGTCCGCATCGGTTGAAGCATAGCAACTTACTGCTTTGAGAATTTGCAGCAGAAGGGATCCGGTTCTGTCTGTATCTGCTACACGTGTCTGCTTCACTACCGAAATTGCTATCTGACAAATTCACTATGAACTGTCCAAAAGTAGCCCTCATTGCAGGCGCATCCCGGGGCGTGGGTGCGGCCGTTGCCCGTTCTCTGGCCGCACACAGCAACTTGCGAATCATGATCAACTACCACCAAAACCAAGATGCAGCAAAACAGCTAATCAGTGAAATGAAACACCTGCGTACTCAATCCGGCCGTGATGTCAAGGACAGCAGCCAGAGGAGTCCAACTTTTGCAGCCGCGCAGGCCGACATAACCAATAGAGCCGAGATGACAAGACTAGTACAACAAACGGTCGAACAAATGGGCCGCCTAGATATCGTAATCTCAAACGTGGGATGGACGCGCATGACGGATTTTATGAATATAGCGGATGCAGATAATGAGGAAGATTGGGATCGATGTTTTGAAGTGAATGTGAAAAGTCACTTTCGTCTCTTTAGGGCTTGCCAGGCGCATTTGGAAAGCAGTGAAGGCAGTTTTATCGCCACAGCGAGTGTGGCTGGGCTTAAGCCTAGTGGAAGCTCCTTGGTGCGTCTTGTCTTGTCAATTCCCAGTTCACTTTTTATTAATAGAAGGGGATTGTAGCCATACGCGGTGACCAAGGCCGCTCTTATTCATCTTATCAAGAGTCTCGCCATTATTGTAGGCCCGAAAATCCGTGTGAATAGCGTGGCCCCAGGAGTTCTTATGACGGTGCGTCAGTAAAACTTCTCTTGCAATTTACGCGAAAGCTGACGATCCTTGCATTGGGAAGGACTGGGGAAAAACATTCTCTCCAGAAAAAATCCAGGCAGTCCAAGACAAAAATGTTCTTAAGCGCCTGGCCACGCCTGAAGTATGCCCACGCCTCCCTCTTCTCAGGAAAGAAGTACAATGCTCACCGAATTATAGGATGTTGCGGAACAGATCAGATTCCTTGCAATGAGTAACTCTATCACCGGCGTCAACACTGTGATTGATGCCGGTTTCTCACTATGACCCACCCATAACGAATCGTCGGGCTTAGGGCAACGGGGACAAAGCCCTAACGACGACGGCCGGCTTGCATTTGATGGAACGTAATGATGATAGCGAGGTGTCGGATCACATAGATTGGCCCCAATGATAGGAGAGGATGTTTTCTGGATCATGTCAGAAAATTCTTCTTGTTACTATTGCAATACTATGTATCATCATCTATCTAGTTAGCTGCTAACTAGCACGCGGCGTAGTGTGCGGTCCACTTCGCCAGCTGCATAGAGTCAGGCTCACTATATTAGGGACAAAGAGGTGCTCTACAGTGCACATGTATCTAGACATGCATATATAAATACCAAAGTTGCATCAGTGGTTATAGCTCAACTTCTGGGCTAGCTGGTGATCTCCCCGAGCTTCTCCAGCAAATGCACAAGGTTTATGACCAACGGAGGCTCGGTCGCATTCTGGCCGCCATGATTCTGCCTCATCAACTGCACGGCCAAAGTCAAAGTGCCCTTCGGATCCTGTAAATCTATTGGTCCATCTTCAGACAAGAGTCCCTGAAGCATGGGCTGATGGCGTTCCAAGGTGACGAATCGTTGCAAATTGCTAGTTTCTGTGCCATCAAGCCAAATAACTGGCCCCGTTTCCGTTACAGTTCTTCCTCTACCGATGCTGTATGCCCATATAGTAAGAGTTGAATGATACAGTGCAATAGCCGTAAAATCTCGCAGATGTTGGGGCGATAAGATCTTGAGTTCACGGAAGATCTGACCAGCGTGCCAAACAGCCCAGCGACCTTCCTTGCTCCGAGACCATGCTTGAATTGAGGAAAGGATGCCGTTTGGATGACTAGGATTTTGCAAAAACGCGGCCAAAAGCTGAATGTCCTCGAGAGACATGTGTAAGTGCATCTGGATGCAGTGCCAGTGTACGGCACCGTCATCCCGGTGGCTGATTCCAAAATAGTTTAGCATTTCTGAGAGCTGCTGGTACCGTGATGCCATTACTAAACCGCCATGCCAGTGACCAGGCTGATTGACGACGCCGTTACCATCCAAGTTTGAATTGTTATTCCTACTATCCCTAGTTATAAGCATGTTCATCTGCTTATATTCCGAAGTCATCCCCCAAAGAGCGTGGAGAACTGCAGCGCACGAAATTGTCATATCTGTTAGAAGACGGTGTGACTCCAATAGATCCATATTCAAAATACAATCTGAGATTGTTATCACACGAGGGAGAGATCTGCACTGAGCCTGCCAGCTCAAGTACAGCCTTTTCCATTGCTCTGCATCGTTGGCAAGCCAAAGATACGAGGGAGCGGGAAGTGGGATTGAAACCTCCGCGTAAGATATCAATGGTTTGGTCATGAGTACCATAGACGTCTGCATGTCATACTCCCACAGATGGTAAACTAGGCGTTTCGTGGACTCCTGCCGTACCCATGAGTACCACTTTGCCTCTGTGATACGGTCTGTATCATCTGGATGTAGGTTGATCGGTGGGTACCCTGCTGTATAAAACATACCTCTACGTCGCAACATCGTAATGAGTGGCTGGCGAAAACTCTCCGCAATTTCGATTTTGCGGCTATTGCCGCTCCATAGGCTGATTTCAAGATATAGTAAATACGCCTGTTGCAATTCTAGGTCGCTAATAAGGGTGTTGTCTGCTTCATAAAGAGTGGGTAGATGGTGTCGCACAACCTCCTGCATGGCGAACCCTAATTTTCGCAAGGCTGAATCTGGTGTGAGTACAGCACCAGCTGCTGCCATAGCCAGCAGCACCTCAGGGCGGGCCTGCTTCACGTTGAAAGTAGGTCGATGAAACCAGGCACGAGCACTGGAGATGGGTATGGTGAGAAAGTATAGGATCAAGCGATCTAGGAGTTCAGGGGATGGGAACGAAGAAATTGCGCGGGAAAGAGGATGTGGCATTTGACCCAGAACAATACTCAAGATCTTGTCACGCAAAGATAGATCAACGCACTCCATAGACGTGGATCCTTCCGGCAAGCTACGAAGACTCTGCGGGGTATCTCCTGGCCCTGCCTGGCCTTCAAGAAGGAGATTGCCATGTTCGGAGTAGCCGTGGTCCTGGGAAACAGGCACAAACCGCCACCGAAGCCGCTCAACGTATCTGTCTTCTCTTACATTCCCATCTAACAGACTGGCTTCGCCGTCTGCATCACGTACGGATGGGACCGGAGATAGTGCTGTATAGGCAGCTTCATTTACAAACGGAATATCCGTATTGTAAGACTCTAAGAAGCTCAAATCAGCGATACTGAGATCGAGATTGGTTTCAAGAGCAAAGTCTATCAATCCTCCTGGCTTCGTACTGTAGAAATCTGGTAATGTGTTTTCTGAATTTGGTTGCAGCAATGTCAGATATGGATCAGGAAGCACATCGCCTGTTTCGCTGGACATTTCAATGCCTAGCGTCGCTGCATTGGATGACGCCGGTTGAGTTTCAAGTGCAGAAGAAGATTCGACATTTTCGTTCATTGCCATTGTTGTGCCGAACCCAATCATTGGCGACATCTCTCTCTGTTGAAACGGTGTGGATCCACCAGAATCCACAAGCGTGCTGTCTCTAAAGGCTGTGTTTGCTGCCTCCTCTACATGCGCAGGGTCGAGGCTGCATTGGATGCCTCGTCTATTACATCGCCGGCAGGGCTTGTCGTCATCGCAGCGCAAATGATTCTCGGCACAGGCTTCGCACGCCTTTGATGCCCGAAAGACGCTAGTGATGCGTCTCCGCTTTGTTGAATTGGAAGTCTGCTGAGAATCATGAAGAGTCGCGTGTCGACTCAGGAGGTCACTATATGTGTCAATTCGTCATATCTATAATGCGGAAAGAAGAAGCAGAGAATCTCACCTGCGGCCAAAACGCTTATTGCAGACTTTGCAAAGGTACGGCTTCTCCTGTGTGTCTACAGTGTTCAAGTTAGTTAGTAGCAAAGACAAACAGATCAATGTAAAGAAGCGTACGAGAACGGACGTGTCGAGCGAGATGGTCAAGCCGTGTGTATGACTGGAGACACGTTCCACATTGGAATATGTTACTAGTTCTTGAAGAGCCATTAGGCGTGGAATTGGAGGCTGCAGAACCGTGCGGAGAGGCCATGGGGCACAGTGACGCACTATGTGGTACGCAAGTAGAACCTACGGTCAACTTGAAAAAAGAAAGCTGCGATCAATGGTGGACAGCGTATATCGCTCTGCAGTCCTAAGGAGTTGTAGCTTGTGAAATTCTGCGCTTTCCGGGGTTTGGATGCGGGGAAGTCAGGGGAGACGCCGGCCGGGAACAACTATCGCCCGGTATACTGAGGGCTTCGATGAGATATACTGTAACGACTTCATTTCTAAGAAGCACACAGAAATCTCCTGTCTGTACTGTTACTTTTAGAACGTGCGGTTTAATTCAATATTTAAGCGTTGCAAGGGCCATAGGTCAAGACGTTCTTACATCCTTCGGGCTGATTGCTGTTCCTATACTTAGTTATTATATGTCTCGTACAGAGCTACCTAATATGGTTTCAGTTAAATTGTTCTGCTACCCCAGCTTTCAAGGCTGCTAAACTCGTTTAGCACTTAGTACGTACGTCTATTGAGCTCTACTATGTAATGTCGCTACTAGCTTGGTATGTCCTTCGTACTGCCTTCGGGGAAGTGGAGGTGGAGGTGGGGGCCCGATAACCGGTTAATCCTAGGATATCAGACGACCTCTCATGTATGTAACTAGAGTTTGACAGTGAGTTTATATAAGCAAAGTGTGCCAGTTGAACAAAGGGGGACTATAGATCGACGAGGTAGCAGCGATCGCGATCGCAGAACGCAGAACCAATTTTATTACCGAAAGTGACTAAGCAATACATCCACGATATTCCTTCAAAATAGCGATTAACAACGGCAATCCGGCAGACAAAAGCTTTCGCCTTGCACCATAGTATGATACTTTGATTGGATCCATACATGCTGTAAGTCATTCCATAAGCCGGGCTTGGATCACTCCATGGTACTAGGAAACCATTTCTCGGTCGCTATCCGAATCCTCTTGCCATAAAAGTAGATAGGAATGGTCAAAAGCCCGAATATACCCATCAGCATGCAGAAAATCCCAAAAGGTTCCGCGGCACCGCGCCTCTCGACCCAGGTTCCGACGAAGAATGTCCAGGCAAATCCAATAATGGCTCTTAGGCAGGTGATCATCACGAAGCAGTCATGGGCCGCCAGTGGGTAGGACTCAATAATCTGAGAGTTTTGAAACTTAGCAACAGATAGGGTTTTAAAGATGGTGGAAAATGCTATTACTCACATAATTGAAACCGATGGATGGCACTTGCATAACTCCGAACACGAGCATACCGTATCCGACTTCGAGACCAACCCATCCAGCACCGGAAGTAACATATTGCCCGCACATGCCAAATGTCAGCAGGCCCATGGTAGCGAGGAATAGTCCTGGGAATAACGCAGGCAGTCGTGCCTCAGGTTCACTGAACCCATGAGAATGTCGCAAAGCATGACGTTTGAGAATACGATCCGAGATAAAGAAAGTAGCCAACGCTCCGGTAATGCTCCCAATCAGACCGCCAACATTGATCAAACCCGCGTTCGCGCCCCAGTTATACGGAGGCGCAGCGACAAACTGCGGTCCAACAGTTGAGATGGTCACAATGCCACCGACCAAGCCGCCATAATGCAGCATCACCAACCACACGGCGGGTAGACGAAGTGTTTTCCAAGGAGCGAGGAAATTTTGAACAGAGTTTCCTAAATATAGCCCGACTCTCAAGGAACGTGCGAATGTGTAGGGCTGGTATGGATGACTTGAGGCCACAACTCTGCTCACCTGTTCATACTCCTCAATGTTCTGCTTCTCTGTCACTGTTGCCTTTTCTTTCTTTCGTTGAATAATCCCCTCAGCCGCAAGATCCAAGGCAATAGCGGCGTCCCGGTCGAAAAAGGTTTCCGGAAGGAAAAGAGCGCATGCTAGAAGCGTGACGCCAGCGAAAATCACATTCAACCACTGTGTCCAACGCCAGCCGTGTGCTGCGGCAATGTAACTACCAATAATGCCTCCCACAATAGGGCCCATCGCAAGAAAAACGGTATAGATTGCCTAAGAAACATCTTAGCTCGCAACATAAATCGAAGACGAAGTTCTAGTTCTGGCTCTAAAACTAGACTTGCACCCACCATTGCTCTACCTCTTTCATGACGAAAGAAAATCTCGCCAATGACTCCAGGGCAAAGGGTGTCCGCGGTCGCTCCACCAATACCTTGGAAGACTCGTGCTGCCAAGAGACTGTTGAACGATTTCGCTTCAGCTACCCAAACGGAGCATACCGTAAGAATCAAGAGGCTGAATAGGATGACAGGTCGACGCCCGAACACGTTTGAGAGAGGAACCCACCAGATGTTGGCGGCACCGAACATCAAGACATTGACCTACGGCAAAAGCTGCGAATTAACATCTGGGTGGAATGAGAATTCGACATGATACATACGGCAATCAAGTGACTAAGGTCTGCCTGAGCCACGGGAGGGTTGAAGCTCATCGCTAGAAAAGGCAAGGCGCTGGACAAGGAGGCGGACGTGACGTTTGATAAGAAGCAAAAAAGCGATACACAGAAGAGCGCCATCAACTTTCGCCATTTACTCCAGTTCAAGGGGTCGGCTGGGTTCTTCGAGGGCATTGGCGAAAGCTGAAGATGCGAAGATGGAGCAGCTTCCGACTCGTGGTGTTCATTGCCTTTGTGATACCGATTAGTTTCCAGATCTTCCTAAAGAAAGGAGAATCGTACGTACTGTATAGCTTGACCGTCCCAGGAGGCATTGCTTCCAGGACGGCGCTTTTAGGCAACGAGAAGGCATGGCGAAAACCCGTCATGTCGTCAAATGTGGATGAGAAGTAGTATATGTTTGAAGCGGTATAATTCCAGGGAGTTGAAGACACCATCAATGAAAAGAGGATTGCTTTTATAGCATGTCGGATATCCCAGACCCCAGACCCCAGACCTTGTCGGGGATGTGGAGGTGGCTTGCTCCCATCCCCGAACACTTGTGGGGTTGATCGGGACACCCGGATCACAGCCCATTAGATTCTGATCCCCCATACAGATAAGAATACGGCTATCCAAACCAAGATAATAGGGGCTGAATGAGAGTCACTATGGTAGTACTTGGGGAGACGGTACCGGACTGGGATGAGGGTCAAAGTGTACGTGCCTAGTTCCTCAGACTAAGTAAGAATAGCCCGTTCATTGAAAATGAGGATTGTACCAGGCATCATGAATCATGAAAGGTACTCCTCAACAAGGGCGGGTTGATATTGGTGCCTGAATGTGTAGGCACCAAAAGTAGCTACATGTGAGTGAGCAAACAGTGTAAACTAAGCAAACAATGCAAATAGCCGCCCTAACCCTAATCAATCGGCCGACATTTGCGGCGCTTATCGATAAGAAATGGCGTGATTGGCGCTAGACCCAACACGGAAGGCGTCCCTGATGGGGGAATTTTTTGTTGAATTTCTGGAGAGAGAGCCTGACATCTTCACGCTCTCGCCGCTCTCATAGTCAGATTCTCTGTTTTGCCATCTCGAGATGGGTGGTGTTCCAGATTTGAAGGCCATCTCAGGCCCAACCTACCTCACTGCTCAGGATCTTATCCAGCAGGTTGCATACTCTCTCTCGGACAAGATCTTCTCATATTCCCCAGAGTCATTCGACCTCGATTCGGCCGTGAAGCAATGGGTGGCCCAGAATGAGAGGAATGTGAACGGGGAAGTCACCTCTGTTCAGTCTCTTCAGACTCGTCAAGGTGCCGGTTCAATTGCCCTTGGTTACTTGTTCTCCCGGGATTTCGACTTGAAGAAACGCCATGTTCCTCAAGGTATTATCGCATCTTCTGCAACGCTGACTCACTTGCGGTCCTCATTGGAGCAGCTTTCTCTGCTCTACGCTGTCGCCAGCCCCGTTGTTGCTCACGTCGCCGCTGTCGACTATGCCGGCGAACGTCTCGTTTCGGACTATGCGACAGCATTGAACTTGGCTGAGGACTTGGGACTCGGTCTAATTTCAAGCTCATCCGTTCATGAATCACAGCACATGGCTCTCTTCTCGACATTGGTAGCAAGCTTCTTGCCAACCATCCATCTCTACGACGGGGTCCGCGTGGGTCGTGACAACACCCGTGTTATCGATGTCATGGACCAGCCCGGTCTACAACGTATTTACCAGGCTGTTCAGCAGCAGACGATCGAAGATACTAAGGTAAAGCATTTGGATGACCAGGGCAAAGTGTTGAATGTGTTGCAATCCTTGAACGGCGAATTGGGCACTGACTACGACTTGTTTGAATATCACGGTCATAGCGAGCCCACATCTGTCTTGGTCGTCTTTGGTACTGTGGAGGCTTCTTTGACTTCCCAAATTGCCAAGTCATTGAGCAAGCGTGATTCACGCGTTGGTGTCGTCAACGTTCGCGTCTACAGACCTTTTGTTGAGGAAGAATTCCTTCGCGTCCTGCCAAAGACTGTCAAGATCGTCGGCGTTCTCGGCCAGGTTCGTGACCAGCAGGCTGTCCAGGATGAAGGTGTTCACTCAGCCTTGTACGATGATGTCCTCGCAGCTTTAACCTTTGCTGTCGACCGCACTGAAAAGCCTGTCTGTGTCGATATCAAATACGATGTTACCCATCAATGGACCATCGTCAATGCTGCTGCCGCATTCCAGCGTATTTCTGATAAGCCTATCCTTCAAACCAACAACCAGGCAAGCCCGCTTCAGCTTATCGAGCAAGCTGGCACTCAAGAATTCACTCTCTGGGATTTAGACGATGGCCAATCCCTCGATGCTGCTGCTTCCTTGACACAGGCGCTTGCCAAGGACCCCGCCGTCAACATCACCACCAGCACTGTTTTCGACAATCTAGTGCAAGGTGGTGTCGTCCGTACTGATATTCGCAGAAGCACCAAGATTGTTGATGCACCATACCCGGTTATCACTGCAGATGTCGCTTACGTCGGCGATATCAAGGTCCTCAACGATGTTGATGTTCTTGCGTCGGTCAAGGACAACGGCAAAGTCCTCCTCAAAGCTCCCGGTCTCACCAATGAAGACCTCGAGAAGAAGTTGTCTGTTGCCTTCCAGCGGCAAATAGCTCAACGTGGCATCGTTCTTTCGCTCTTGGATACCTCTGAGTCCGCAGTTGTCCAAGCTGCCATCTTGCGTGTTGCTCAGGGTTCTTTCGATGGTCTCAAGGTCCAGGTTCCGGAACACCTTGCCGAAGCCGAGAAGGAGCTTGAGACCACTCTCCGCAGTGACGCAGTCCCTGAATCGTGGAACACTACTGAGGTTCCGGCCGATGCACAGGAGTTGCCCAAAGATATCACTTCGACCAGCTTTGTGCCTTTTGACAAGACTGAAGTTGAGCCCGCTTCCATTCTCAAGGACTGGAAGACAGCAGCTCAGGGTCTTGCATTCAAGGAGGCCTTCGGTACCCAGAACTCATTGCGTCCTGATATTAACACCAAGACTTTCACCGTTCATGTCAAGGAGAACCGTCGCTTGACCCCTGTTACTTACGACCGAAACATCTTCCACATTGAGTTTGACCTCGGTGACTCTGGTCTCAAGTACGATATCGGTGAAGCTCTCGGTGTTCACGCCGAGAACGACCCTGAGGATGTCATGGAGTTCATCAAATTCTACGGTTTGAACCCAGATGAGGTTGTCGAAGTTCCCAACAGAGAGGACCAGAACATTTTGGAGAACCGCACCGTTTACCAAGCTTTGATTCAAAACGTTGATCTCTTCGGTCGTCCCCCCAAGCGATTCTACGAAGCTCTCGCAGAGTTCGCCTCCGAGGAGAAAGAAAAGAAGGAGCTCCTTGCTTTGGCCGGACCAGAAGGTGCAGTCGAATTCAAGAGACGTGCCGAGGTCGACACCATCACCTATGCCGACATCTTGCTTGAGTTCCGTTCCGCTCACCCCAGCTTCCACGACATTGTGCGCATCGTGAGCCCCATGAAGCGTCGTGAGTACTCCATCGCATCTTGCCAGAAGGTCACCCCTACGTCCGTGGCCTTGATGATTGTCGTCGTCAACTGGGTCGACCCTCGTGGCCGCGACCGTTTCGGACAAGCCACTCGTTACCTCAGCGGTCTCCAACCCGGCGCTCCAGTCACCGTGAGTGTCAAGCCCAGCGTGATGAAGTTGCCTCCTCGCTCCACCCAGCCCATCATTATGGCTGGTCTAGGTACAGGTCTCGCACCATTCCGTGCCTTCGTGCAGCACCGTGCCTTGGAAAAGGCGCAGGGCAAGGAAATCGGCTCCGTCCTCTTGTACATGGGATCCCGTCACCAGCGCGAGGAATACTGCTATGGCGAAGAATGGGAAGCTTACCAGGCCGCTGGCGTCATTACACTCTTGGGTCGCGCATTCTCTCGTGACCAACCGCAAAAGATCTACATCCAGGACCGTATGCGTCAAACTCTTCCGGAGATTGTGCAAGCCTACATCCGTGAAGAAGGTGCTTTCTACCTCTGCGGTCCTACATGGCCTGTTCCTGATGTCACTGAGGTTCTTGAGGAGGCTATTGCCATCGAAGCCCAGGCCTTGGGCAAGAAGGTTGAGACCCGCAAGGAGATTGAGAAATTGAAGGATGAGGAACGATATGTTTTGGAGGTTTATTAAAATGTTTTCAGCTCTTGATAGCGATTGCATGATTAGCATTAGACTTGATGTTCGATTTTGATGTATCTAGAGTGCTTGTTCTTTTGGTATATACATGATCTTCATTTCATCGTCGACCCCTTAAGTATATGCATATGTACAAGAAGCGAATCTAAAGTATAATTTTTTTCGAGACAGCGAGGTCTATCAAGCACGACCCAGGGCTCCCAGTTTCGTCTTCCCATAAGCTCCACCAAGCTCCTTTCTCATCTCCAATGCTCGCTTATATGGCGGCGCTGTAGGTGGCTGCACAGGATCCAAACTAACATATCCCTCCGGCAAAGCATACGACGCATCAGAATCCCAAGCTGAAAGATCTCCACACGCAATAAACGGCGGAATCCAGCGCGATTCATGCGGTGGGCGATGAGACAATTGTTCAGACAATGTGAGTTGCTCAAGGGCCAGGTGTTGAGTCACATCATCTCCACTACTTGAAGAAATAGGTTGCGCGACTTTGCTTCTTTGATGAACTTCCTCCTCCTCATCCTCCTCATCCGGAACATCATAACCCACAGCCCCATCTTCATCAATCTTCACAGCAGCCGCACCTCCAAACCTCGGATTCTGCAACGCAAGCACCGAATCAAACTCCTCAGGTGGCATAAACCCCTCACAAACCACAAATGCCTCCAAACTACTCGCTCGGCTACTCCTCGGCTTCGCAACAGATACTTTCTCAAACACCGTTCGTAACTGCGCATACAGCAGATCGACGTCTCTACCGCGGAATATTTTGGCGACGAATTTCCCGCCTGGTCTCAAGACGCCGATTGCGAGGTTGAGGGCCGCGTAGAGGAGTTGAGATTGGATGTAGATATCGAGGTCGTGGAGGCCGGTGACATCTGGTGCGCCGTCGGAGATTACTAGATCTACAGGGTGAGGGTGGCGGGATGGAAGTTTTGTTGTCGTTGTTGCTGTGGTAGTGGTTTCTGTGGGTGTTTCTTGTTTCGAGGATTCGGATTCGTAGTATTCTGGATCAAGGGCGCGAAGGAGAAGTGGTATCGTTGAGGGATGGGTTATGTCTGCCTTCATCATGGTTATTCCCTCCAATGGCGCCATGGGTTGTAGATCAATTGCGACAATTTTGACATTCTTCCGCGGTTTGAGAATTGTAGATTCATCTTCCGTATCTTCGCCATCTTCTTCTTCCTTTTCGGTAGTCTGGTTCTCCTTCCCCAATTTCTCAAGAGCCTTCTTATCCCTCCGACGTTTCTCTAACCATGCTCTTCGACCAAAACTTTCACCCTTGATGAGTACACGACTAAGCACTTGACTCCAACTTCCGGGCGCGGCGCAAAGATCAACGACGCGAGTGACACTGTCCGGATCTGCATGTGCGAAAAGATCGAATTGTTCGTCAATCTGGATCAATTTGAATGCTGAGCGAGCTCGCCAGTTCTGCTCTTTGGCTAGCCGGTAGTAGGCGTCGCGTTTATCTTTTGACGCTTTCCCCATATTTGAATTTCCAGGCCGAGTCGTAAATTATAATTCCCTTTCGATAACACTTCTCTGTCGCACAATTTGTTCAAAATATCGAGAAAATAAAAATAATTGGCGGGGTTGCAAAATTGCCGATAAGATTGCAAAAGGCGGAGATCCGCTCGGAGAAGTCAAAAGCGGAGCCAAACTTTTTTTTTCTGCCCATCTCAATCACTTTGCGCAAACAACAACAACAACAACGACAAAGCGATTCATTGCGCCATGGGGATGAAACGCGGAAGAGAAAGCCGCAACCTGGCTAAAAAGGCAGCCAAGAAGCAGAAAGTAGAGGAAAACACGGATCAGAATGGCGAGGACATTGTTGGACTTGATGATTTGGCCTGGAAGACTGTCCAATTGCCGGATCGGTTAGGTGATGTTGGGGGATTTTTCGGCTTGGAGGAGATTGATGGCGTGGATATTATTCGGCCGGAGTCCAGTGGGCAGATTAAATTCAAGGTATTTTACAGACCTATTGAGAAAACGAGGATCAAATTGGGGTTGCTAACTTGATTGTTCTCTATAGGTTTCGTCAGCCAAACCGACGAAATCGATACTCAAGAAAGCCAAACCCACTGACGAGACGCCGAGCGAGAATAATGAAGAATGGTCCGGATTCAGCGATGGAGAAGAACAGGAAGTGAAGCCGCAGAAGAAACCCGAACAGCAGAAGTCGGAAGAACAGAAGCAAAAAAGTGCAACGAATGAAAAGAAGCCAGCGGCCAAGAAACAGCCGCAACAACCGAAAGCAAAAGCAGAGAAACCAAGCAAGAAAATACAGTCTCTACCGTTCACCGCGCTGGAAGATGAGGAGGAGGAAGATGAGGTCGATGTCTCCGCATGGGAATCATTAGGCTTGTCTCCAGCCTTACAGACGGGCATTTCCAAACTCAAGTTCTCAACTCCAAGCACAATTCAACAAGCAGTCATACCCGAGGTCCTTGCCGGGCACGACGTGGTCGGAAAAGCATCAACGGGCTCCGGAAAGACATTGGCATTCGGCATACCCATTCTCGAATACTACCTGACTACCAGAGGGCAGCAGGACACCTCGAAAGAAAACAAAAAGAAGAAAAAGAAAGAATCTCAACCTATAGCACTAATTCTATCACCTACGAGAGAATTGGCGCATCAATTGGCGAAACATATCGGTGCCCTCAATACACATACTCCCGCCGCAAATGCGAGAATCGCACTTCTTACTGGTGGCTTGGCGATCCAAAAGCAACAGCGACTGTTGAATGACGCTGATATCGTGATTGGTACACCAGGCCGAGTTTGGGAGATTCTCAGTTCGGGGACTGGTCTTATTCAGAGGATGTCCAGGGTTAAATACCTCGTTCTTGATGAGGCGGATCGATTGCTTAGTGATGGGCACTACAAGGAGTTGGAAGAAATCTTAGACGCACTTGATCGAAAGGAGGATAATGATGAAGCCGAAGAGAACTCTTCGGATGAAGAGCAAGATGAGCAAAAAAAGGAAGAAGCTACAGCAGCGAGGCAAACGCTCGTCTTCTCAGCCACATTCCATAAAGGACTACAACAGAAACTGGCCGGAAAGGGGAAATTCATGAGCAGCGACTTGATGAACAAGACGGAGTCTATGGAATATCTTTTACAAAAACTCAAGTTCCGTGAGGAGAAGCCGAAGTTTATTGATGTCAACCCCATTTCTCAGATGGCTCAGGGCTTGAAGGAGGGTATTTTGGAGTGTGGTGCCATGGAGAAGGTATGTTCAATAGATTCAGCTATCTACTTCAAGTATACTGACGGCTTATAGGATCTCTATCTTTACACTCTATTACTCTACCATCCAGCCCATCGTTGCCTGTTATTCGCGAACTCTATATCGTCTGTCCGCCGATTATCGCAATTGCTACAAAACCTGGGCATCCCGGCACTAGCTCTACATTCGACCATGGAACAGAAAGCCCGTCTACGATCTGTGGAGAGGTTCTCGTCTCCTGGTGCTGACCCCAGCTCGGTGTTGGTAGCTACAGACGTCGCTGCCCGTGGTCTCGATATCAAGGGCATTGACATGGTTATTCATTACCATGTTCCTCGAACAGCGGACATGTACGTGCATCGATCCGGCCGTACCGCTCGTGCAGGAGCCTCTGGTAAGAGTGTCCTCATTTGTGCGCCCGATGAGGTCGTCGGCGTTGCGCGTCTCGTCGCCAAAGTCCATGCACAAGCTGAATCCGGTGCATCCGCAAGACGCAATCCACTCGAGTCGCTCGAGCTCGACCGTCGAGTCATCTCACGCGTCAAGCCTCGTATGACCCTAGCCAAGAAAATCACCGAATCAAACCTGGCCAAAGAAAAGATCTCATCGGAAGACAACTGGTTGCGAAATGCAGCGGAGGAACTAGGCGTCGACTACGACAGCGAAGAGTTTGAGAAACAAGGCGGGAAGGCTAAAGGGCGCGGTCGCGGTGGTGGTCGTTCGCAGAAGGAGAAGGAGGCCAGCAGTATCACCAAGGGAGAGTTGGCGGGTTTGCGGGCAGAGCTCAAGCAGCTTCTGTCGAAACGAATCAATATTGGTATAAGTGAACGGTATATTACGGCGGGACGCGTAGATGTCGAGTCACTGTTGCGTGGCGAAGGAAATAATAATGCTTTCATCGGCTTGGTAGACAAGTTGGAGTTTTAACGATAGACCAATCTATATTTTCTTCGGTTCAATCTCGATTAGTGTGTATGCACGCCTCCATCTGAGACCTGCTGTAGTCCACCGTAGTCCAGGTATCTGGCATTTCACAAACTTACTGACAGCGAGGTAGTGATCTCCTCGGCGGGCAGGCCTCAGCGTAAAAAACGCCGAGAAAACTCTGGCCAGATTTTATGGTTTCACTTCTTTGTCGTTGAAAAACAAATAATGAACCCAAAATCTGAGAATCAGTCGAACACCGTGAAAGTGTGCAGTTGTAGTTGAATCACGATGACAGTGACTCTGACTCAAGTCCGGGCAATGCAGGGTCGGAGTACGTCTCTCACCGCGTCCGAGTCGGCTACTCAGTGCTAGTAAGTATGCCAAATTGGGACCCATTTGTGCTGGTTATCTCAAGATTGCATCGGCTTCACTTCCCCGACGCGTAGCAGGCTGTATGCCCAAGGTAGACCTGATGGGGGCCGGACGGACGTAACGAGAGTATTGACTTCCCTAATATGCAGTCCCGTATGAAATTCATACCTGGGAACGTAGGGAGCAATGATGTTTGAATGTACTCAGTACACGCAGAAAAAAGCAACTTTCCTGTGACAAGGGTCCTTCTTAGTCCTCTATGGCACGGCTTGCTAGCTCTGTACACCGTGTTCCACGGGCCAGGGCCTTCTTATCCTTCGAGACTTCCATTGTCACTCCAGACAGGCAATGTCAGACATCAGCAGAGAGTGCACTAACTCGAAGAGGAAGCTATTACACGATAGCCGGACCACTCGGAAACAGTCAATAAAGTCTCTCTGGCGGCAAAGGATGTATTTTCCATCCGTTTCTGATTCACCCTCGGGGGCTCTCCAGCACATAAGATAGCCGTCCTTGTTTCCTCCAGTCTAGTCTCGTCTTTGCATACCTTGCTACTCCGTACTCCCCACTGAAATGGTGTCAATCCAGCATGAGAAACAACAAGCGCAGGTGCCCGTGCATAATGGCTACCGAGATCTCGTTATTCGTCTTCGAAAAACCGCGTATTGACTACGGTATCTCCCAAAGTGCGAACAAACATGTTCTGTCATTCCTACAGCTCAGAGCCAATAGAAATAGATCGTCTCGCCAAAGATTATGCTGGCAGGTCTGAACCCCTGGTCTCCGCAACAAGCGCAACAAGAATGCAAGCCTTGTCGCTGATGCAATGACGCCCCTTAACTAGAGGTGGATAGGTACGTAGCACCGAACTACTGTTTTTTGCATGACGAATTTCCTGTTACGTACTACCAACATGGCAATAGTGCGAACCCTAACCGTAGGCCTTGTCAACACACTGTTCTCTTATGAACCGGGGGCTGCAGAAGAGTCGAGGGTGACATCTCTCTTCAACAAAGATCATGTTATGCGTGTTGGGCCTGGTGGCTTGAGCAGATATAGCCGGGTATAGAAGTTAAGGCAATGGGTATGCTAGCACGAGGCGAGTTTGCTGTTTTCATCCTGTGATTTGCCCTAAATTGCCTCGAGATGGATAATGACCTTTGACAGCAAGCAAGCAATGTCGATATGGGGGATAATATCATGTAACTCGCAAGCTTTTTCTGAAAACTCGGTTTTCGAACTGTTTGTTTGTCTCGCGGTTCGAATGTCTCGTAACGCCGGTCAAGTTTGTATCGTTATCCGTTCGTCGTAGTCCCTGAAGTTGTATCGGCGAATCCGTAGCATGACGCCTTTCCAACCCGACCAACCGTCACAAAGCAAGCGGCGGTTCTCTAGAATCCCTTGGTAGAAAAGCCCATATTCAGCCATAACTATTGTGCTCCGTATCGCTGACGCCCACTGTCAGTGAAGAAGATTTGCCAACCGGCATTCGAGCGCGCTTAGTGTTGGCGCTTGGCATCGGCGGCGCAACAGTAAGATGGGGTTGTGGCTTTGGAGTCTTTGCGCCGTAGAAGGGTAGCTAGTCTACTATCGACGATCAAGTTCTCGCTTTTGCGTAGTCCATGGTTGCTGGATGAGGTGGAAACTTCTCATGGGGGTCTCTGGAGGAAGAAGCATCAACAGCTCGGCATCTTCCAGACAGAAGGAGCGACTGTGGTTGTCACGTGTCAGGGCGAACGCCTCCAAAACAGAAAGAGAGTAACGCAGTGCATCCCGATCAACATCTCAGACGTGTGATAGATGGAATACTGGCAAGATCCACTATGCCTGTCAGAAACTCCGTGGCGCCGTTGGATCAGAACGACGACGATCTTGATTAACTGCCCCCAGGGACACGAGCCCCCAAGCCACACTATATCGCTGGAGATGGGGACGACTACAGCTAGTGAAGCACTTTGATAGGGTGTGCTTCTCAAACCCGACTGCTACGACGTACATGGAAGCATGGAGCCGACAGATAGCGTGATCCATCTGGTTTCCTTATTTCCAGTCTGATATAAATATGCCAATATCCCCCTGCCAGTCCCTCGTTGCGACCGATCCTCTATGTTATTGACACGCTGCTTGGATCTTGATCGTCAAATTTGCAGTCTAGATCAAATTTAATGGAGATCATCGCTTCATGAAGCACAAGAAAAGGGCAGGAGATGTCTTATAACCAACCCAAACGCAGCAGGAGTATTCATTACGACCACTACTAGGATGCCTTGATGCTGGACATCTTGAGAATGCGCATCCTTTCGACCATGTGGTATGTATCGACATCTGATCTCAATCAGATAGATTCCCGAATCCATCGCAGCCGAACCAAGGACCGCCGCCTTTTGAGAACCGACCTTCAGCCATGCACCTCCCCCAAGCTTCCCGACTTGCGGAATCGCTACATTCGTACTTACGAACAGGACACTTCAGCAGAGAAAATTCGAGGCATGTACAATGGTCTCTCAAATCGACATTCGAGAGGACGAGATGCCGCGCTCGCTTAGGAACACGCGGGGCCTTACTGGTCAGGCCTATCAAAATCCGTCCCTGCCCGGAGAAAACTTCCGGGTCGCAAAAGTCGATTCCACTCGTCCCAACACTCGACCCACGATCTCGATGAATGTTCCCATCCGGGTAAGTCACTGTCCGCCAAGAGTCACCCGGCAGGACCCTTTCACAAAATGGCCTTCGCTAACTCCCGGTTTCTGCTCTAAAAGGGATTTTCTCGCGTCTGGTTTGTCGGATTTCGCATCCGAGCTCAAAGCCGTCCAAAAGGGGAAAGACTCGATGAGTCGATGCAGGCTTGCGACGTACTTCCAGCCAGTATTTGTCGCGCTGGGTTGGACAAACTGTGTGACTTTCTTTGCGCTCCTGGTCCCACAACACGCTGCATCACCAGCTTAATGAAATCACTGTCTGAACGTTTCTTTTTGCGCCTGTGATAAAATACAAGCAAGCATCGTACATACGCGTTGTCATCGAAATTGCTCTATATCGCTGTATGGACCAGACAAACGTTAAAAGGCCCTCAGGCCTATGTGCTGCAACCTGCTCTTCAGATCTCGTCCGGCTTCCCTAACGCCACGTACGGAAATCACATAGCTACTGTTCGTCCAGGCATTGGCTCTTGCGTTATAGAGCCCAGCCTTCGTTAATCGACTCTCCCCCGTTCGACTCAAGCCGGGCGTGTCAACGACAACACGTCGCTGGCCAAAACTACAATACGAGCACATTTTTCACATTGCAGACCCAGTCACAGACGGCCATGGATGACCGGCCGGATCGAATGAGGGCATATCGCCCGATTGCCCCGCGCCATATTGATATACAGAAGCAATCAACGCCACAAACGCCAACCGCTGACGAAGGGAAACCTAAACGTGCATCAATGGCTTGTTTAGAATGCAAAAAACGACGGACCAAGGTCCGTACCATTTTTTCTTTCTCCACGATTTTGTTCAAATCATATCAACGGCATGTGTGTTTCATAGCTGACTGTCTGATCATCTCTTGTTGTAGTGTAGTACCGGTAGTCCTTGCATGGAATGCTCTAATCATGGGCGGGAGTGTATATACGATGCTCTTGCCGACAAACGCCGCAAAGAACACTTCTTGAGCCACAAACAACAATTGGAAAATGCGGAAAATAACCTTCGATACTACCATGGCTTCTTAGAAAACGTTTTGGCTTCTATCCGGTTGGGTAGCACACATCAGTTGGATCAATTGGTACAGGTGATCAAAGATACCGTGAGGAATCCAGACCCTGACAACAAGAGTGGCTATTCCAAGATAAGGGAGACCGTGTTCTCGATTCTCAGCGAGTTCGAAGACGCTGAAGGCGATGACGAGACTTCGAATGTCGACCAAAGTGAGTCCGGACGCGAATGAAGATCTCTCATAGGAGAGTCAAGCTAATTGTGCCATAGGCATGCCTCAGTAGTGACGAACACTTGGTGATCATGCCGTGACGGTACATGTGCGCTAGTTCTAGGGAATGACCCTAGTGACTAAATACGCGATCCACGCCTACAAACGACAGATACCCGATCCGATCGTGGTAAACCGATAATAGCCATTGTTGGGCCAAATCAAGTCGTCTCAATCGTCTCAAAGTCACGACGTCGGTGAAGGATCGAAATCACAAAACAATACCGCTTTCGCAGACGGATAGACGATAGTTTGGGAAGTGAAACCGAGATCAAAGGTCATGCTCACCCGAGCGCTGGCGTGTGACCTGTGCAAGGGACTCCTTACCGGGTACCATTACGCTGAAGGCAGACGACCTCTATGTTATATGTTTTCATCTTTATTTCGGTCCGTTATATATCAACAACAAGCGTGGCATCATATTGAGCGATAGATATCCAGGGCGTTTCACGAATTATGTTTTATTGTTTTGCCATGATCCTGTCGACAGAATGTATTGCGTAGTGTGGGAAGAGTACGGGAGCGATGACTCTCTATAACGACGCAACTTTCGGTTTCCTGGCTTTCTCGAATAGTTTTCTACTATCCACGGAGTCTTCGATGTTGGAAGACTCCATGTCCATATTTTCATCACTAGCTGGTTGTCCATCAAGCTCAAAGCCTTGGTGCTCGGAGTTCTGGCCGAGACCGGGTCCTCGTAAGTAGCAGTCGCAGATAGCACAAAACAGAGCAGGTCCCTCACGCAAATCGCAAGCCAACAGGATATGTAGAATTCAATTTCGTAGTGAGAAATGATAGCTGCCAACTACGCATTGAACTGAACAAAGGCTCTATCACGTACTTCCTCTTTTGAGAGCGCGGGGAGTTCCCCGCTTTGCGTCGGTTTTTGAAGTTCCCCAGAAAGCTTAACCAGCGTCAATTACCTGACTCACATGTACTCTGTCCAGTGTCCACCACTTCGTCCCGCCTGCCATCATCGCAACTAGGCCCTCAACTAGATCACCAGAAATACAGAAATGGCCCCTCTCACATCTTCAACCTCGATGCAAGATAACGGGGTTGCCGGCCAGAAGCGCAAGGCCTCCGAGACTCCGACTGTTGAACGACGGAAAATAACCCGAGCCTGCGACTCCTGCAAAGTGTATCCGCCCCGCACGAATTTCTTTTGCGCCGGAGTAATAGTTTTCTGACATTGACTGTAGGAAAAAGACACGATGCTCCGGAACATTACCATGCCATCGTTGCACCAAGCTGTCGAGAAACTGCGAATACAACGCGGTCTATACACGAGGCACTCCGCCGACTCCGCTTCCAGGTTCTGTGCATGGCCAAGATGCTGTACGACGTTCGACGCCTTCAATTCGATCGTCCATTCATAAGGAGCATGTGTCTCCGCGATCAGCACTCGCGACGTCAAGTCCGACGACACCCCAGCTGCGTCGAAACTCACAATCGCTCGCTGTCTTGTCGCCGAGGAGTAGCTCACCCGAACCAGAAGCTACAGACTTGGAGGGCAACTATTTAGGTCCTTCTTCCGGTATTTCATTTCTCTCGAGGAGTTGGAGACGGCTGAAACAAGACAACATATCAACGACACCGCAACTCCCCGAAAATGAATCCTCGAAAAATACACCCGTGCTATTATTCGGCGATCGACCCTTTTCCGATAAAGCCGACTGGTCTACATTGGAACTGCCGCCAAAGGAACGCGCCATACGATTGCTGGATACATACTTTGATTTTTCCATTGTGACATATCGGTTCCTTCATAGGGGTAATGTAATGGCTTTATTGGATACGATATATGAGAAGAATATTCTACCCTCGAATCCTCCGCCTAGCCAATCAGCGGCAAAAGTGGGAGTGATTTATATGATTTTTGCAGTGGGGATGCTTGGTGAAGAGCGGAGGATTGGCAATGATGAGATTCATCCGGAAAGTGAGAGGTGCGTATAGTTGTCTGATATGAGTCAAAATCATCGCCGTAACCGACACTAAATACGAATTTCAGCGAACGATGGTATGCTGCAGCCCGACATATGATGTCAATTGAAACCGGGCCACCGGCTTTGGAGACTATTCAAGTGCGCTTGGGAATATGCCTGTTCCTTTTGTCATCTTCGAGGGCAAATCAGTGCTGGTACATGTTTGGCACCACCATGCAATTAGTTACAGCTCTGGGATTACATAGAAGACGACTATCCAAGACAAGTCATGGGGGATCGGCTTACGTCGAGCGTGAGCTACGAAAGCGAATCTTCTGGAGTGCCTATACTCTGGATAAGTACTTGAGTGTCATGTTTGGGCGACCGCGGTTACTAGATGACGAAGACATTGACCAGGATTTTCCGGACGAGGTGAATGACGAAGATATGTACATGGAAAAACCACCACGGATACAAAATGCCATGGATGGCATGATGATTGCTTCTATATTGCATTTCAGGTAAAAAAAAAAAAAAATTGCCTGATGACATTTTTAAAGTCTGCTTTTTGCTAACGATGATCAGACTCGGTCTTCTCATGGGCGAGATATCGCGGAGAGTGTACCCAACGAGGGCAACGTCTACAGTAGCTCCGTACGAAGCGGCCATCGAACTGGTCGCGGAGCTACAAGAATGGAAACAAAGTGTCCACCCATTATTCGGAAGCGTTCGAGCTTCTAGCCTAATCCCACCCCTCTGCCGACAAAGTCACGTTCTCCAGTTTGCATATAACCATGCAATGATACACGCAACTCGACTATTCATTCTCAATGACTTTACCGACTTGACACGAAGACCATTAGTTCCTCTTGATTTGGTTACGACACATGTACAGAACTGCATCGATGCGGTCAAGGATGTCCTGCAGCGTGTAGATGCCTTGGCTGATCAGGGATCAATGTTAGAGTCTTGGTGGTTTACACATTATATCTGTTTTTGCGCCATTCTCGTGGCTTACATTTACACTATTCAGCAGCATCAGGCATCCACTTCAGGCCCGACAACGCCCAGTGTTTCCAGCATGACGGATGATGTGCAAGATCTGTTCAGTCTTGCAGAGCGGTGTCAGGTTCATCTGGCAAAAGCTACCCGAAAAAACTGCCCAAGTCGTCGTTACGGTATCATTTTGGAAGAAT
Source organism: Talaromyces verruculosus (assembly GCA_001305275.1). Taxonomy (NCBI): domain Eukaryota; kingdom Fungi; phylum Ascomycota; class Eurotiomycetes; order Eurotiales; family Trichocomaceae; genus Talaromyces; species Talaromyces verruculosus. The sequence goes on from LHCL01000012.1 coordinate 117,992, forward strand.
TGAGACTCGAAGTCCACAATCAGCTTTCCGCAACAACTACAACAACAAACAATGTCAATCCCGCTTTGCCACAAACGGTGGAACCTAATGGAGCACAGCAGACTCTCCAGATTGACAAACCATACGAGGCAGAAACAAGCTTTGAGCGTTCAGCCATGAATATAAATACAGACCTAGACTCGTTTTCATACCTGGGAAACTCAACCCTTCCTAGCATGGATGGGCCGGCCCTTCTTGGAGATGATGATTTCGGACTTTTGAATAGTCTGGATGGATCTGTTTGGTGGACGCAGTTGGATTCATGGGTATGCATTGCTCTTATTCAATCCACGTTGTCACGTACTAACGATTCTTGCAGGCCTATTCAAGTCTCAACAACGACTCGTCAGAATTCAACTTCTGAACATCCAATCTATGAGTGCTCAATACCGGATCAAGGAACATATATTGTATATATTGGTATATTTTTTCATGCCTTTAGAAAGATACCCACGATTGAGAAGTTTTTGTTTGTACATGATTAACATGGGTTCGCTACAACTTTAAGTTTACCTAGGTACATCCATGAATATCACATCAACATTTGAATTGATGTAGCATATACAGATTGCCCAGGTGAATATATGATTCGATGTTGCCAGAGCGCTGGCTTTTTAGCGTCAGGTTTCATGTCTTTTATTTAAAGAATCCAACACTGAAAACACCTAAGTGCCTATTCATAATATCATGCGCACTCCTATCGACGATATAAAACAACGGACCCTTGTAGATATTTCAAAAAATCTAAAGAAACCTACATATCAACTGGTGTTGACAGTACATGTAAGTAGATTTTTCAGCAGGAAAAATATCCGGTCCAGCTTTACCTAGGGCTGCGGACACCTGGAGCTATTTCCGCCCGGATATCTTGATATTGACCATTAATCATATCACTAACAGAGAAGCATGATCTCCCTCTAATTAAAGCGTGGGTGTACATGTCTCTACTCCGCATTAGTATGAGGAGCAGGGTCCACTTTCTCAGATGTCACTATAGCCAGGGTCAACTGGTGGAATGTACTTTTCCACTCATCATGATGCTTTTCCGAGCCGTGGAGGTGGGATTGAAGCTATATAAGGTGGCTATCTATGCTCGCTATCTTATTTTTGATGCAGATCCATTGATCAATTGATATAACTTCTTTTTTTTTTTGAGATTACTTAGCTGCAACTCCTCACACATCATGGCGGCCATTGTACAAAACCCACCTTTGGAGACGTTTATAGAGAAACAGCCCACCATCATCCAACACGCCGAAACAACTACAACCGAAGAAACCAACCCACAAACCATAGATGGCCTCATCCGGCATCGAGCAAACCTGCTTGGAGATACTCCGCTGGTATACTACCCACACACCGGCATCGATTATGTCGGCTATAGCATGCGACAACTGGACATCTTCGCATGCAGAGTAGCCCAGAAGCTCGCCTCAAGACTTCCCCCACGAACCTCATCATCAGAGAAGCCTATCGTGGTGTCGTTGTTGGGACCGTCAGATCTGAATTATCTCACTACTTTCTGGGCATTATCGAAATTGGGCCATTTGGTTCTTTTTCTGTCAACGCGTATTTCGCTGGAGGCTTATGCGTCACTACTTGAGAGGACGGAGTCGAAGCATATCGTCACAACCAAGGACTTCCAGGATACGGCCGACGACCTGACGAAAAGGATACCAGATTTGCAGATTGACTACATCGCCACAGACGACTGGTACAATTTCCCAATCGAGGATAAGGAAGTTGACACCAACCTGACACCCAACCTCGACCCAGCTCAGGAGGCGAAACACATATCCTGGATCATCCACTCAAGCGGATCAACAGGCTTACCAAAACCGATTTTCCAAACTCACAAAGCTGCTCTGGGGAACTATGCGCAGAATATGAACATGAGAGGTTTCATTACGCTTCCTTTATATCATAACTATGGTATAAGCTGTTTGCATCGATCGATTTACTCTTGCAAGAGTATACATTTGTACAACCCGTCCTTACCGCTTGCACGACAATATCTTCTTGGAACCATGCAAGCGAATGACTTTGAGGTGTTTTACGGCGTGCCGTATGCGCTCAAGCTTCTGGCCGAGGTAGAAGAAGGTATCGAGGCACTTCGGAAATGCAAAATTGTTCTGTTTAGTGGCTCTCCATGCCCCGATTCTCTGGGTGACAGACTGGTTGCCAACGGTGTCCATCTCGTCAGCCAGATTGGCTCAACGGAAACAGGACAATTGATGACCTCGGAGCGTCCACGAGAAGATAAGCTATGGAATTGGTTACGTCCCAGTGCCGCTATTAAGCCGTACTTGCGATTTGAAGAACGGAGTTCTGGTATATACGAAGCGGTTGTTCTTGATGGATGGCCTTCGAAAGTAGTTTCCAACAGACCCGATGGCGCTTATGCAACGAAGGATCTATTCACGAAACACCCGGAAATTGAAGCATACAAGTATTTCGCTCGTCTGGATGATACTATTGTTCTTGTGAATGGCGAAAAAGTGATTCCTCTCGCTCTTGAAGGATCGGTGAGACAGGACCCGGCAGTTGCAGAAGTTCTTGTTTTTGGCCAACAAAAGACTAGCATTGGTATGATTGTTATACTCACGGAAGCCGGTGCAGCCCTTTCGAAAGACCAATTGATTGAACGAATATGGCCTCGAGTGGAACAAGCGCAGATTGATATGCCGGCCTTTGGACAGCTCTCGAAAGATATGGTGTTCCTTCTTCCGCCGGACACCCAGTATCCGCGAACCGACAAGGGTACGGTGATTAGGCATGCAGCATATCGACAATTTGCTGAGTTGATTGAGAGTGCATACGAGGATAAACAGACTCCGGCAGAGCCTAAGGCACTGTCAGAACAAGAGCTGAGACAGTTTTTGGAAGAGCAACTTCACGATATCTTGCTGCCAAAGTCGCGCAAGCTCTTGAATGAGGATGCGGATTTCTTCAACATTGGTATGGACTCTTTGCAAGCTACCCAGTTACGGTCTATTATCAGTCGCCGTGTTGATATTGGCGGAAAAGAGCTTGGCTTGAATGTGGCTTTTGACAATCCTACTATCAAGTTGTTAGCTCAACACTTGCTATCACTGAGATCTGGTGTTGCGGACGCCAACAAATCTGTCGAGGATACCATGCAGAGTTTTATTGAGAAATACTCTACTTTTCAGCAGCACAAACCCTTGCCAAATGGTCTTGATGGTCGTTATATCGTCATCACTGGCACATCTGGATCACTCGGATCTCACACAGCGGCTAAACTGGCACTTCAATCCGACGTTCGCATCATTTATTGTCTAATCAGATCTGGCTCCGTTATGGAAGCCTACGAACGCTTGGCCAAATCACTGCGCGAGCGATGCCTCTATGACAGTCTACCTGATACTGCCCGCAGCAAACTGGTCGCTCTCCCAGTGAACCTGTCCGATCCAAAACTAGGATTTGACGAGCACACATACAACCTAATCACATCCCAGATAACAGACCTGATCCACTGCGCTTGGTCCGTCAACTTTAACTGGCAACTCGCCAGTTTCGAAAAGGACAATATCGCCGGCGTCAAGAACCTGATTGATCTCTGTCTCAAAGCACAACGACCGACTTCCGCCTCATTCAATTTCTGCTCTTCCATAAGTGCTGTTGTCAACACAGCTGAAGACGAGGTTCCGGAAGCTCTACCCAAGAGTCTAAGCTACGCGCAGGAAATGGGTTATGCGCAGTCAAAGCTTGTCGCAGAAAACATCTGCATCAAAGCAGCTGAGCAGACCGGTCTTCGTGCCCGTGTTCTTCGAATCGGTCAAGTCATTGGCGACACGCAACATGGTATCTGGAATACCACCGAAGCAATTCCACTAATGATACAATCCGCAACCACCATCGGCGCACTACCACGCCTCAACGAAACGCATCGCTGGCTTCCCGTCGATGTTGTTGCCGAAAGTATCATCGACCATTCCTTCTCCACTTATGGCTCTGGCGTCCTCAACATCGTCAACCACAACAGCTTCCATTGGACTCAGGACCTCCTTCCATACTTACACCAAGCTGGCCTGGAGTTCACAGAACTCGAGACGAGCGAGTGGCTTGAGAAACTGCGCGCATCGAATCCGGATCCAGTGATCAACCCGCCCATCAAGTTAGTGGAGTTTTGGACGACAAAGTATGGGTCTGGTGAAGGATTGAGGAAATCGTTTGTGTGGCGGACTGAGTTGGCGAGGAGGTATTCAAAGGCGCTGGAAGAGACGGGGGGGTTGGGTCAGGAGGATGTGGATAAGATGGTGCGGTATTTCAAGACTGTTTGGTAGTTACATCTTTGACATAGAGATTTCTGTTGCTTGACTTGAAGCTGCAGCCTCAATGTCAATATCGTTGTAAATAATTCTACAATTCATGCCAAAATTCGGGGGTTTCCTTGGCTGGCTTAGTGCTAGCCTTCAAACTTTCTAAGGCCTCAAGGCATTAAGCTTGCTTATCAATTACAGTGGCACGTGACTTCGTGTTGCGCGTCTTATCGCCACACGTCATCCTTGACCAGCAATAAAGTCAAATTCATCGTCCATCTCATCGTCGACGAACAGTCGATCGCCTATTCTTATATATTCAGCTGAGAACAAATATGCATCGGTGCAAATATGGGTTCTCGGCTTCAGGCCAATTCTGACATTGTTCGCAAAAGAATCCAGAGTCGTAGGTCTTATTGCAAAACTTGGAGATTTCAGACCTTCGCTAACACTATATTCTCGTTATTGATAGATACATTCGATGACGATAATGGAGACGAATACGAAGCGTCCACCTTTGGAGGCTTTGACGACTACTTTCGGCGCAAGAAGTTAAAGTTACAAAACCGTGATGCACACATTCGGGCAACTTCCGAAAATAATCCCCCAATATTTCGTGGCGTTGTCGCCCATGTAAATGGCTACACGCAACCTTCCTTGAACGACTTGCACCATCTTATCGTCAGCCATGGCGGGGGCTTTTTGCAATATCTCGATGGAAAGACGAGCGCTACTCACATTATCGCCAGTTCGCTGACACCCAAGAAACGAGAGGAGTTTCGCAGATACCGTATCGTGAAGCCCGCCTGGGTTGTGGATAGTGTCAAAGCGGGCCGATTACTTCCATGGGATAACTATCGTGTGGTCGATGAAGGCGCTTCGCAAAAGGTGTTGAGATTCGAGAATGGCGCTTTGCAGACTCGTCCCAATGAAATTGAGCGCAGTTATAAGGATCAAACGGAGAACAGTTGGTATAACTCGCAGTTTGGAGATGCGAATCATGATGAGGATGTCATGGCGTCACCGGTGAAAGAGAAGATGGACATTACATCGAGTTTTCCCGACTCGAATGCGGATACCGACTACGGGGATTTTCCGTCTTTGGTATCTCCAGAGGTCTCGACGAAGGGGCCTCCTGCTGAGCAGCAGCCTTTGCCGGTTGAAGAAGATTCGGCTATTGCCTTGGATGATCATGAGGGTGATGGAAACCGAGAAGCTCCAGAGGGAGCTCAAGCTTTGGTCGATGCTCAGATTGTACGAGAAGCCATACCTGTTAAACCCGGCATGAGCTCAGAAGAGTACAACACATTGCTTCTGTCCGATCCACGTATGGCAAAGTCGAGCGTTGTCAATCCTGACTTTTTGCACCAATATTATCGAGAGTCACGACTTCATCATTTGTCAACGTGGAAAGCCGAGCTCAAAGCCAAGTTGCAGGCAATCACTCAGGAAAAATATGAATCAAATAAGAATATCAAACGGCGTGTTCCAGGTGCACGAAGGTACATTTTGCATGTTGACTTTGATAGTTTCTTTGCCGCTGTGTCGATACACAAGCACCACCCAGAGTTAGCTGACAAACCTGTCGCAATCGCCCATGGCACAGGCAGTGGTTCTGAAATTGCTAGCTGTAATTACCCAGCTCGTGCGTTTGGAATCAAGAACGGGATGTGGATGAAAGGAGCGCTGGACCAGTGCCCTCAACTCAAGGTTCTACCTTATGATTTTCCTGCCTACGAAGAAGCCAGTCGTCAATTCTACGATTGTATACTTTCTGTCGATGGGATTGTACAGAGCGTCAGTATCGATGAAGCGCTCATTGATGTCACTATGCAATGTTTGCAGGCTGGTGGATCTGATGGTCGTGGTATCTCTGAAGGCTCAATGTACCGAGAACAGGCCAAAGCTGATGAAATTGCAACCTCTCTGAGACATGCGATCAAAGAAAAGACCGGATGTGCCGTTTCTGTAGGCATTGGCGGCAACATCCTACAGGCAAAGTTGGCATTGCGCAAAGCCAAGCCTGCCGGACAGTATCAGCTCAAGCCCGACGAAGTGTTGGATTTTATAGGAGACTTGACAGTCCAAGACCTTCCTGGCGTTGCTTACAGTTTAGGTGGTAAACTAGAAGAAATTGGCGTCAAGTTCGTCAAGGACATGCGCGACTTGACACGCGAGAGACTTGTTTCTCATCTCGGCCCTAAGACTGGCGCCAAACTATGGGACTATGCTAGAGGCATTGACAAGACTGAAGTAGGAGTTCAGACGATGCGGAAATCTGTGTCTGCCGAAATCAACTGGGGCATTCGATTTACGAACCAGATTCAGGCTGAAGAATTTGTACAGAGTCTCTCTGAAGAGCTTCATCGCCGTTTGGTTGAGAACTTGGTCAAAGGGAAACAACTTACGATTCGTGTCATGAGACGTTCAGCAGATGCGCCGTTGGAGCCAGTCAAACATCTTGGGCATGGAAAATGTGATACATTTAATAAAAGTGTATTGCTCGGTGTTGCGACTAATGCAAGTGATATCATTGGGAAAGAAGCAATTGCAATGCTACGAAGCTTTGGATTCACACCTGGTGATCTGCGAGGTCTAGGGGTTCAGATGACAAAATTGGAGCCCGTGAAATCAGCAGGTGGTCGGCTCGAGAGTAGCCAGCAGCAATTGAACTTTAAAGCATCACCAGTCGCCAAGAGAACAATCAACATGGCTGATCCGGACTTGATCGAAAGTCCTCATAAAGGCGACGATGCCAGCATTGACGCAGTCGATACGCTTGATAATCGGCCTACATTCGATAGCTCATTGAAACCTTTGAACGTTCTGGGGACGCAGTTCATTATGCCAACTCAACCAGATCCGAAAGTGGTTGCTGAATTACCCCCCGACATTCGATCTATGCTGGTACGCAAGACGAAGGAGCCTCGAGAGACATCTCCATCGCCGGCACCAAAGCAACGAGTCTCAGCTAGAGATCTTCCCTCACAGTCACAAATTGACCCGGATATTTTAAAAGCCTTACCTGAGGACATTCAATCAGAAATTCTAGGTTACTACGGCCAGCCCTCGAATGATACGAAGCCCGAGTCTCCTCAACGCCAGCCTCCATCCCCAACTCCACCGTCGCATCCTTTACGTGCGCCTGTTCTGACAAGACCAACGACTCCAGTCAAGAAACGCCGTGGCAGGCCACCCAAGTCTCTTACCAATGCTTCCAAGCCTCCGGTTCGCTCCAATTTGATGCAATCAAGCTTCAATTTCAGTCGACCACGCACTGCTGAATCTGAGACGACTGATCGTTCGCTGGTGGTTCCAGATACTGAAATGACGTCTGAGATATCAGAAGATTTTCTAGCAGCTCTTCCTGAGGATATTCGAGCAGAAGTACTAGAACAGCACCGACAAGAACGTATGCGCCAGAGATCAAACCTGGTTGCTCCCGTTGCTCGCAAAACGGTAGCTCCTCGACCCAGCACACCAGCTGAGTCTAGTACTGCTCCAACCAACACAGAGAAGCGGATCCAGCTATCACCTCGTCCCGAACGACCTACCTTTACCTCTAAGAAACTAACCGCACTGCCTGATCTACGCGAAGCTGTTACTGCGTGGTACTCGGCTTTTGCCACCGAAGCCCCCTTCGTCGAGGACGTGGAAGCATTAGCTCTCTACCTCAAGCGCGTAGTCCTGGAGGAACGAGACCTCGAAAAAGCCGTTTCGGTCGCTGACTGGTTGTCATGGCTAGTCAGAAACGATGCGGACAAAATAGACAGGACGGTCGCAAGTATAGAGCAAACGCAGAGTTCGCAGGCCGAAACAACGTGGGATGAGGCGTTGAGTATTGTACAGCGCAGCGTTGCTGCTGCGGTCGAGGAGAGGGGGCTGGCGCCTCCTGAGTTCTCTGCATGATTTACTTGATGAGTATTGTGTATAAGTTTATGAATTGTATATAGCATATCCATATATGTGTGAACTTGACAGTAACTATATAATCTTTCATAAAGTGAGGCTTCAGGGTTAGGGTACATAGAGGGTTAACTGTAAGTGGATCTGGTTAAAGAGATTGACACGTGAGTGGGGCCTGAGAAAGAAAAAAAGAGAGCTTTACCATAGGCAGACAGGCTGTGGCAGGTTCACCAAGCAACGCCCATCGTGACCGCCTTTAAAACTATCTCCGCTTGCATTTGTTGACCAAGCTAAAACTTTTTTTTTAGTTCGGGTTTTCTCCATCTGGAATTGTCGTCAAGCTCTACTCTTCTTACCTTCCTTCCTTCCTTTTTTCTTTGTCTTTGTGAGATACTTCTTGGCGATTCATTTCTCAGTGTGAATTTTAAAAAGAATACGACATATCAGATTCACAATGTCTCAGCCTGTTGGTCTTTATACTGTCCAGGTGCCGCCTGGCGGTATCATGGTGCCTGCATTGCCCCAGGGTGCAGTTGCTATGGTGAGTTCAATACATTGGATGTGTCAATTAATTTGAAACAAATCAAACTGACAATGGATTCTAAAGTTCCGCATAAGCATGGCAGCCATCGACCCCGATGCTGAGCCCGAGTATGAAGATGATGCCGCTGCCGGCAAGCCTCCCCGTTCCACCCTCAAGATCGTCCGCGTTCCCGCCGACATGGATATGGACGACGAAGATGATGAGGACTACGAAGATGTGGACAGCGAGGATGACTCTGACGACGAGGAGATTAACGGTGGTCCCAGCGACAAGGCCAAGGCCAAGCAACGCCAGGCCGCTGCTGCGCTTATGGATCTTGATGATGAAGAAGATGATGGTGAGGAAGACACTGATCGCGCTGATTTCAAGGCTGCTCTTTCACAGCTCATCAAGGGCAAGGGTCCTGCTACTGGCGACGAGGATGAGGATGATGATGACGAGGAGGGTCTTGAGCTTGAGGAGATTGTTGTTTGCACTCTAGATACTGAGAAGGTAGGCGCATTGATTTATAGACTACTTATTTTGGACTCGGCTGATAGCAGCAGACATACCAACAACCACTTGACATCACCGTTGCCGAAGACGAGCGCGTCCTGTTCAAGGTCACTGGTACACACGCCGTCTACTTGACCGGTAACTTTGTCATGCCCGCCGAGGAGCCACACTACCATGACGATGACGATGAGGACGAGGATGATGAAGATGACTACGACCTTTCGCCTGACGAGGATGAGTTGGATGGCATGGACTACTTCCTCAACGGAGGTGACGAGAGCGACGACCTCGACGACTTGGAGGACCCCCGTGTTACCGAAATTGACTCCGAAGAAGAGGAGAAAGCCCCCAAGTTGGTGACCAAGGGAAAGAACAAGCGTGCCGCTGAGGAGGAGGCTGCTCTCGACGATCTCGTTGCCAAGGACGCTGCCAAGGCCGACAAGAAGCAGCAGAAGAAGTTGAAGAAGAACAACGGCGACGCTGCTCCCGTTGAGACCAAAAAGGAGGCAAAGGAAGCAAAGGAGGCTCCTGCTGCCAAGTCCGACAAGAAGGTCCAGTTCGCCAAGAACTTGGAGCAGGGACCTACTGGTTCTACTAACCAGAAGCCTGCTGAGAAGTCGACCGGCACATTGGGCGTGAAGGAGGTGCAGGGTGTCAAGATTGACGACAAGAAGCTCGGAAAGGGACCTGCTGCTAAGAACGGAAACACCGTCGCTATGCGATACATTGGAAAGCTTGAAGACGGAAAGGTCTTTGACTGTAAGTTCACCAAGAGGCAATCAAGCGTATAGTTACTAACTCGGTTTCTTCATAGCCAACAAAAAAGGCAAGCCATTCACCTTCAAGCTCGGCAAGGGCGAGGTCATCAAGGGCTGGGACATCGGTATCGCTGGCATGACTGCCGGTGGCGAGCGCCGCATCACCATCCCCTCTCACCTTGCATACGGCAAGAAAGCTCTGCCCGGTATCCCCGCCAACTCGAAGCTCATCTTTGACGTCAAGCTTCTCGAAATCAAATAGACCATTCTCACCAATTCTGCTGCCTATTAATGGTTCTCTTTTTCCTATCATGTCTTTAGTCTGCGCATGTGGCATTGCATCTTCTCCAGTGTCCGACCGAACATACGACATGTTTTGTTTGTATTTGTGAACGAAGACTCTGTTGCATTTTGAATAGGATGAGGATACCAATTCGCGTACGGAGTTTTTATCTTTCTGCTGCACTTTTTCATGTTTCCATATGTTAAAAAGTTTTCATGTTTTTATTTTCTCCCTTCTTTCGGGTGCGAACGTGAGGAACGTCGGTCTGTTATAGAATACCAATAGGATGATTATATGCATCTTTCTGTATTTCAATGTTCTTTTCTAGCCTGGAGGAGGACGCAGGTCATGTGCTCTGTACATCTACATAAGGAAGGTACGATTCCCTATGCCCCCTGCCTGTGATTGTGCTCCTTCCTTCTCCGGGAGCTTCTTCTCTCGGACTCAGACTCACTGCCTCGACCTCTCAAGATTTGTCTCTTGAGCATTTCTTGACGGTCTGTTGGGATCAGGTATTTATCCAAAACGGCGACATTCTGCGTTCGAAGGCCCTGAGTAGCACGCTCCTTTATCGAAGTTATTGACAACATTGATAGATGGCAGATCTATACCTAAGCTTCGTTTGTCGCGCCTGATAGTTTCCTTTACGACCTCGGGAAATCGTCTTTTCGCCACAATGCACAAACGAAATAATAGACTCTTCGGAGGACATTCGAAGGGGATGACATCAATCAACGAGGTCAGCGGTAACCGTCAGACAACAAGCAATGAGAAAGGGAGAGCGCAATCCGGTCCATGGAACAGCTCACGGAAAGAGTCACTATCTTCCGGCGCTGGTTTGGTCTCTAAAATTAGGAGAAAGGTCAAACTATTATCTAAGTTGGGGCTATGGAACTCCTGGGATACCGAGGAGACCGGTAAGTACCCCGATAGAGTAATATGTTCTTGAAGAAAGCTAATAGAGCTTCAAGACACCACACCGAGCAGTCCACTGGACTTCAACAGCTTGTGCTCTACCACCGCATCTCAGCGAGACTCTGGCGATGAGAAGATCGACAACGTCTCAAACTGCTTTTGCCCATCGTCGAACGATTTCCCGACAAAAATTGAGTTTTATCAACAACCCGTCTCGACTCCAGGCACAGACAGTTTGGTTTCGAAGAGTTTTCAATCAGCACAAGCGGCTTTGGAGGATGAGTTTTATTTGCATTCCAATGTCGATAGGATAAGTCGTGGACCGGTTTTGGCTCGTCGTTTGTCGCAGAAGTTGTCTATATTCGGACCGTCGACTGTCATCCGCCGTTCAAAGACAAAGGCCAGGCCAGGGATTGTTCGTATAGAAGGCTCGTGTCCTATTGTATTAGATCACAGATGCGATGGCTCGGGGGACAGCGCCGAGCAGTCCGCAACTGTTTCACCAATATTCAGCCAGGCCGACTATCGCAGCTCATTAGATGGGGCATCGGCTTCACTTAGACTATTTTCGCCTACAAGCGAAGGTTCTACTCGGAGGCTATGGTCCGGATCTAGCAGATCTGCTCCATCGATTCATTTGATCACCAAAGCAAAAGTCAAACCCTCTATAGTGACTGTCGAAACAGCCGCAGTTGCAAAAGTCTTCTTCGAGACACACTTCAATGCGATTCACTCTCCACAGGAAAGTCGCAAGCAGAGGTTTCGAGAACTTCAAGCGCACCTCCATGTCCTCCCGTTCAGCAACGAAGAACGACTTGAAATACAAAAGGCATGGGCTAGCCAAGAGACTGAATATCTTCGTCAGACTCGAGTCCTCAAATCTCAGTCGAATCGTGCACATAACCGGGACACCGTATCACTTGCTGGCTACGAAGTGATTCGAGCTCTTGGTCAGGGAAGCTTTGGGACTGTTCAGTTGGTGAGGGAAAAGACTGTTTGTCAGAATTCGCTGCATAAGAAAGGGGGCAAACTTTTTACTTCTCTTGACGGCGTTCAATGTAGTAAATCTAGCTGGCGGTTGACGACGAGAAGTAGCCGTGCATCGGACGGATATGGTTCTGGAAGAGGCCTACAAACCCCAAATACAAACCGTGTATACGCAATGAAGGTAATTCCCAAGGCGGAAATGGTACTTCTGTGTCAAGAGGGTCACATACGAGCCGAAAGAGAGATCTTGACTGCGTCAGAGAGGTCGAGGTGGATTGTTCCTCTTGTTGCTAGTTTTCAAGATGCTGTCAATTTGTACCTCGTCATGGAGTACGAAGTAGGTGGCGACTTCTTTGGGCTATTGATACGTCAAGGTGTGCTTGCAGAAGGAGATACCATGTGGTACGTGGCCGAAATGATCCTCTGTGTTGAGGAAGCCCATCGCTTGGGCTGGATTCATCGAGACGTGAAGCCAGAAAACTTTTTGATTTCTGCTTCGGGACATCTGAAGCTGGCCGACTTTGGTCTTGCTTTTGACGGTCATTGGTCGCATAATCAAGCTTATTTCCACAACCATCGGTACTGTCTGCTCTCAAAACTAGGAATCAAGATTCAGGGAGATAGTGAGGATCGGGGAAAGAGTCAGAACCCAGAAGATCTGGGGGCCGGTCCACTTCAGCAGGGCATCTTTGACCAACAACAAAATCAAATAGGCGAGCCTGTGCTTGATTGGCGTGATCGAAAGCAAAAAAGACGATTCGCTCGAAGCATTGTTGGGACAAGTCAGTACATGGCGCCTGAGATCATAGCCGGAGAGCCTTATGATGGTAGATGCGATTATTGGAGCATTGGAATTATTCTTTACGAGGTACTTTCCCAGATCCAAATACGACGATCAGTTGCTGACTGGTTATAAGTGCTTGTATGGGATAACCCCGTTTTACTGCGAAGATAGAGAAGAGACCAAGAGGTGTATTCGTGTTAGTATCTCTGGTAACTATTGCAGATATGGAGTTTAACTTGTGCCTTTAGAATCACAGATACACCTTACGCTTTCATATGGATCGACTCAGTGACATTATCATATCGTACCACGCAATGGATTTGATTCAACGACTTCTACAGAGAAAAGAATTCAGGTTATCCAGTAGAGGGTACAAGATCAACGATTGCGCTCTGTGGCATGGACTGCAGAGTCCTTACGCCAAGTCATCAGATCCAAGGAATTCGCATTGGAAAGGAAATCACGTCTACAGTGACGATGCAACCGATATCAAAGCTCATCGATGGTTCCGTGATCATTCCTGGAATGACATGCTTCTCCGTCGTCCACCCTATGTACCGGAGGAAAGGACCTGGGAAGACATCAGATTCCCGGATGCAAACCCAAGAAACGAGATGATCGCTCAAGAGAAGCAGCAAATCAACGAGACTCCTTTTCCACCCATACCCGATCCCCTGACTCCGGAATACCAGAACATGCTCGAGCAAGAAGCTTTCAAGAAGGAAGTCGATAACCACATAAGCAAGAAACGAAAGCACAAGGAAAAGAAAAGAGCGCGCGACAAAATCCTCCGAGACGCAGTTACAGGACCCACGGCGCTGGATGTTCGTACAAGGGGTGCTTTTGTCGGCTATACCTGGCGTCGACCGAAATCCGTCAGGGATGTTCTCGAAATCGAACGTGGGAGGAGTCTGGTGTATTAAACGGTCCCTTCTGTGCACTCGTCATTGTTCATTCGAAAAGTTCTGGGTTGCCTATCATTAGTATATGCATGTTTTACATATTCATACCGCGTCGTTGGTTTCTTGAGCGTTACTTATGTACTCTACTTGTATCAATACGCATTAAATGATATGAACAGCATCCAACAAATCCATTCTCCTCTCACGTGTTTACCCAAGCCCTAATATGTATACACAAATGCAATCTCGACTTAGCGCGAAAAACGCCAATGCGAGATCATAAGAATAAAAACAAAGAGTAAAACACCGACCAATGTAACGCTATATGCAAGTCCCCCGAGAAGATAATAAAAAAGCATGAAGAAAACAAACGGGGATGAGTGGGAAGAAACGCCAATAATGAGAATATTAGATACTTGTTTTTTTCGGTAAGGATAGATTGTTTGAGATGATGCGGTGATATGAGATGTGTGTGATAATGGTTTGATGGGTGGGGATGATTAGAAAGATGTTGAGCCGGCCGTCATAGAGAATGCGGTTTCGCTGATGCCGTCGTCGGGGGGTGCGCTGCCATTTAGTTTCGGGCAAAGCCTACAGAGTAATAAAAGTCAGTAACTATACTTGCATACAAGGGCATGGGGAAGGGGGCGCACTTTTTATTAGTCTTGATATGCCCAATCAAACCACAATTGGCACATTTGCGTGTCGTGGTTCCGCCGCCCTTGGATGGGGTGCCTGCTTCTTCGGAGTCGCCGATTGAGGCGCGGCCGATGCCCTTTTGTTTTTCGCGAGCGAAGCGGCGCTCTTTGTTGCGGTTTAAGCGGGTTAATTCTGCTTCGAGGCTGGTGGATTGTTAGTATCAAGGATGAATTACAAGGTGTTGGGAGGGGAGGGGCTTACAGTTTCTTGTTGCGGGCATCGACTTCTGGGTCACCGGTTGGTTGGATTTCGGCAAGTCTGGTATGTGTTAGTTTCATCATCACAAATCTTATGATAAAATAGGAGGACGAACTGGGTATTGATGGCTTCAACACGATGACGCGCCTGAATGTACTTTCGAATAACGCGCGGGTCCCAGACTAATTGCTCCTTCTGGTAGATGTTTCCATTCTCGTCTCTGAAATCGCGCACGATTCTCAACACCTTGCCTCGTTGACTGCGACTGCTGAATCGGCTGAATTGACTCATACTCTCATCGTCACGACGGAACGATGGAGTCGGAGCATCGCGTGGCGTGGGTTTATTGAAATCGTCCTCTTCGTCTTGATCCATGTCGCTGTCGTTGTCGGATGCTTCCATCTGAGACGACAGGCTCGCCTTTTGGGCATCCCAGATACGGCGGATGGATTGTTCGTATGCCCGTTGTTGTCGCGCAACGTTGTAGCTGTGTCCGCCCGTTTCTTTCTGTTCGCGCTTTTCCATTTTCTCTTGTGCACTCTCTCCGATGGCTTGGAATCCACCTTTCATTGATGTCTTGATGAAACTGAAACCTTCGCCACGACCAGTCGGGTCTCCCTCGCCGTGCAGCTTCAGCATAGCCTTGCCTTGAGAGGCCATCATGAAGTTGCGAGTAGCACGCCATGGCGCCATCTGTTGCTCAAAGCTTTCCCCTTCGGCTTCTTCGTCCTCTTCGTCGGCGCCATTCGTATGGCCAGTATCATGAAGATGCTGTAATCCAACCTGCATAGACTCGAGTAGACATACATCCTCGGGCTGGATCCAAGAGCGGATAGTTTCCGAATCTGGAATCTGTCCAATTGGTACCCACATTTTGGTATCCTTGTCGTGATGAACGAAGTCTTTCATCTTCTGTCGATTTTGCATATCAGAAGATCCCGGAAGATGTGCAGTAACTTGGTTGATCGATACTTGCAAATTACCCGCCTTCTTCATCAACCGGAAAGTCAGCATCTTCAGGCGATTCTTGGCAACAGTCGTGACTTTTCGTGAATGTGGGCCAGGTATGTCCGTAGATGGAAGTTGCTGTCCAACTGCATAAAGATTTTCAACGTTCTTAAGAAAGTAGTCAGACCCATTAGTCGCGGTTGAGCCTCTAATGACCAAAAAGTCCGTAGACTTCGGCTGGTGGTTGAAAATGGGCGCACGATACATAGTATTCGTAATAGCCGGGGTAGTTTCTCCAGGATCAATATGTCCAAATATGGAGAATGGGCTTTTGTCTTGAGGCAACAGCACCTGCGTCTCGCCAATCTCGGCCTTGGGACGTGTAGGATCATCTGTGTTCTTTCGGCGGTAGTAATTGACGACACGATTTGCCATGCCAAAGTTGGACATCATCATGGGAACCTCTTCCGAATATTCTAGCAACAGTATTGTCGAAGTATCTCCCATAGACACCGATCTGGTAGAGTCGTAGAGCTCTTTGATACTCTTTCCTTTGATATGCTTGCGTTTGACGAATCGAGGGTTCTTGAACCATGAACTGACATTCGGCCGGAAAGTAAGGGCTGGGCGATGGAATGATCGAGCCTCCGTCGTCGACAATTCAGTCTTGTAGTAAGGCCATTGCAGCCGGAGAGCAGGCATACTATGCTCAAGCGCTGCATTTCCAAGAGTACTTCGGATTTTGCTCTGGTGGTTCTCTTTCAGCATATCATATGCGTCGTCATTCGAAATGTTGTATCGTTTGTTCAGGCGTTTGGTGGTGTTGGCATCCATCTCATCTCGGTCAGGGACAGGCAGAGACTTGGGTTTCTGTAAGACGGCTTCAGGGCGGGTATCAAGTAACAAATGAGGATCGTTCAAATCAATGACGACCTTCTTCGCGATTTTCGAAGTCAGCCGATCTGGATCATCAAGAAGAGGTATCTCAATATCGGCCAGCGCCAGCAGCTCATGCGGATCACGTCCTAGCTTGCGCTTCTTCGTGGGGCGTACATCTTCCATATCAAGTGACCAAGTCATCTCATCAGCGGGTGCCGCTGCAGCCTCTGGTGGAATAGCCTCTTCTTCAACGTCGATTTCTGAAATCTCCGTCTTGACGTCCCAATCAGTACACAAGACACGAAGATCTTGCATGGTGACACCACCGGGAAGGACCTCTGATTCATCAAATTCTGCATCGAAGTCTTCCTCTGATTCCACAGGAGACTCTTCGACTTGTTGAAATGATACAAGCCCCAAGTTCTCAAAATCATGGACACGCTTAGTCCCTTGTCCGCCAGTCTTGAAGATTCGCTCTTGGTCTAGACCAAACTCAAGGTTGATTTTTGTAGGCAAAACGGGTTTCGGAGGTTTGGTGGCTTGCTTCCCAAGATAAAACGCCTTCTTATGACGAAAAAGCTCGACGAATCGCGGAAATGAGTCTCGGTCAAAATTCGGCCATAAAGACTTTAGCAGTTCTTCATCGTTTTCAGGCGGAGCAGGGATATGATCTGGACCGGGAAGCGCGACTGCGGCAGCAGCAGACCTCGCAAACAAAGCTTGTTGTTCTCTCCATGCGTTCAAAGTTGCCGGATCCATGTCCTCCTCTAGCTGGGGAATGGGCTCCTCCGGTACCTCTCCGAACAGATCGACATCCCCATCTTCATTGTGCGCAGCTTCGAGCGGTGGCAAGGCAGTGCTGGTTTCGATCCCTTTCATCAACTCGTTATCGCCAAATAGATCGTCAACCGTCTCCCTATTCTCAGCGACCGGAGACAGCGCACCGTCGCCGAACAAGTCGTCCACTTCATCTCGACCATTTTGATCCGCGGGAGCTTCGTCATCACCAAAGACATCGCCGGAGAAGAGATTGTCTATATTAATTTCGTCCTGTTTTACGTCCGTCACCTGCGCGACAGCGGGCGCCGGTCCTTCTTCATCAGGGAGGTCGTCATCGTCGAAATCCTCAAAGTCGATGGCATCGTCTGCTTTTTCGCCGGTCTCCAACTCACGGCCCATAAAATCGAATTGGCCGCCATCGGGGGCATTGATTTGAGCTAAGACATTCTGGAAATCGAGGTCATCGACGACGTTGTCGCCGTTTTCCGTGGCGTGAGGCATGGTGGAGTATGCTCGATGTTCGTGGTGAAGTTCGGGTGAAGGTGATCACTGGGTACAGTGAGAATCAAATGTCCTAGCCGTTGCTCACCATCACGTCTCCGTCACTGAGCCTGATGACTCAAATAGATGTAGGAATGAGAATTACTTGATGAGATTGTGGAATGAGAGATAGCACCTTCGTCGGGAGGTGAACCATATCAAGATATAAGTCACCGCGTGCAACAGCGACTCCGCGGTTCGGTACGGCGGACTACAAGGGCAAGTCCTATTGTTGCCGCTTGGTCAATAGAATTGTTCAGTTACCGCTTTACTCCTCCTTATTCTCATTGGTTGTTTTTCTAATCCATGCGTAGGCAGGAAAATAGTCCACCGTAGATTTCTGCCGGCAGATTCCTTGGCGGTGAGTCCTTTTTGAGGATATGGTGATTGAGTTGATGATGGCCCATCCAAGGGTGATCAATCAAGAATCGATTCAACACCTTTTTAATGTAATGTAAAAAGATGCTGAAGCTTCAAGAAGTCAAGCTCAAATATCAGAGCAGCCGATAGCTGCGGTGGAGTGATCTACATATAAGGTTAAGAGACGGTCCGCCACAAAAAGATTATGGACATTGTCAACTTCTTTGTTTCAATTCATAGTCGTAACTCGTATCCTAGCTAATAATGACATGTTCCCTCAGTCAGATAGTGACAACTTAAAGTCCCCATAATAAGCGCAGAGTGCTTTACTTGCACCCTCCATGCAGTAGTGCTCCACAATCACCTGCTTGCCATCATCGACCAATTTGGCCAACTGCCTGAGATCTGAGGTCCTTGGCAGATAAAGGACTATGTGTTTGGAAAAGATGGAATACTCCTTATAGAGATGGTCCAACGAATATGGCTCCATTGTCTGCAGGTTGAAAACTTCGTCCGATCTATATCCGGGACCTGAAGACAAGTCAGCATTCCCACCAAGATAATAAAAAGCAAGGAAGTAGCATACCTCCCCATGGTGGACTGGCAAAGACAACGCTGAAAGGCCCCAGATCTTTCAAATGCGTTTCCAGAATCTCAAAACAGTCTCCTTCAAACCAGGTGATCTTTGTATCGACACCGTAGATTTTTGCATTGTGCTTGGCGCATGCGAGGACAGCCGGATTCTTCTCAATGGCGTATACACGCTTCCATCGTCCAGACTTTGCAAAAGCAATGCTGTTACCGCCTGCTCCAGCAAATGCGTCTATCAAGACGACTTTGTCTTTTGGAGCAGAGGTTGATATGTGCTCTGCGATTTTACTTTTAAGAGAGTTAGTCGATAGGCTGATGGGAGCAGGGAATGGTACGTACTTTGCGATGGATTCGGGGGTGACACCGAACCAAGCGTCGTCGGTCAGCCAGACTCCTTCTTCATACTTTGTGAAAATGCGGTGTCGCTGCTTCCAGTAACTATAATCCAAGTTAATATGGGCTTCAATAGTTGGGCGATGAATAAGATACATACTTTTGAATATCCCAGGGAACTTCGCCTATCTCATTGTAGTGATGGACCTCTGGAGGCGCGACTTGCTCAAGCTCCTCGGTCATGGCAATTACTTTGAGACACTGCCAACTTCCTGCTGGTTGACATGTCAGATATCATATCTTGTCGCTGGTCGTTGCTGGTAGAGAAAGTCGATGAAAATGGTGCCTGCCGCCGCAACAAATAAAAGCGGAGCAGGAGCTCTGTTTGCATTGTTTGTTTGTGCCTGTTCTGGACAGCTCTCCATAATCTGCGGGGGAGCTCAAGTTTGTGATTGTACCCAGAACACCTCCTGTTCCTTCAAATAACTACCTTGATATAAGATGTTCGGCGCCCTCAACAGGTTCATTGGCCGGCTCGACAGCGAGGCTGCTCAGCACAATTCGAACGGTCCTGGAGACAACTCGTTCGGCTTCCAAATACTCCGCAACAAGGATGGTGATCTACCGCTAGAACCGTGGTTTGATTTCATTATTGGAATTAACGGTCGTCTTATTGTGAGAATAAACTCTTCTAGTCGTCGCGTGTGACACTGCTTACAAGCTCGCGAAACAGGAGGAACCGGATCACAATCTCTTCGTCACGGAAGTCCGCAACTGCGCTGGCTCAAGTGTGTCTTTGGAAATATGGAGCGCAAAGGTATTCATAAGATGATTCGGACCTAGCTACGCGCTCAATAGCCTAACAGATATCCAGGGTCAACGGACGCACACCATCTCCATCCCAGTCCCCAGAGATAATCCGACATTAGGTCTGACATTACAACTCGCGCCGCTATCAGTCACACAACACATCTGGCATGTTCTGTCGATACCATCACCTTTAAGCCCTGCCTATCTCGCCGGTCTTTTAGAGCACTCAGATTACATTCTAGGCTCACCAAGTGGCACATTACGAGGGGAGTCCGCACTCGGGGAATTAGTGGAGGACCATCTCAACCGAAGTCTAGTCTTATGGGTATATAATAGCGAGTTCGATGTTGTCCGAGAAGTAGAGCTGGTACCAACAAGGGGCTGGGGCGGAGAAGGTGCTTTGGGGGCTGTTCTTGGATATGGAGCATTGCACAGGCTACCCGTGGGCTTGGGCGAAGAAGTCGAAGGGCCGGGTGAAGTTGTCTTTGAAACAAAAGAGGACGGACAGGAACAATTGAGGGAAACACCTGCATTCAATGCCACGCCGGCAGTACCAGTCGGAAGTTATCTTGTCCCTGCCAACTTGGCCGCTCCTCCTCCCTTATCATCGCCTACCAGTACTCTCAACACTTCCGCTCCCCCGCGATCAAGCAAAACACGAAGAAATCGACATGCAGGAATCTCGCCCAGCCGAACATTCGATGAATATTTTGCCGAAGGAGAACAAAAGAGCAAAGAGGAGGACCTCGCCCCTTCGCGAAAAGGCACACCCCTTGCACCACCGCCAAAGGTTGGAGGGCCACCACAAACCCATGCGCAAACGAACGAGGAATCTGCTGGTCAGACGTAACGTAACGCTTCCGAATCATGTAATATTATACCTCTATCAGCTTTTTATTTACGACGCATAGCTATGTAAAACGAAGTATTGCATTCATTTACCTTCAAATTAAGCACGCCTTGTATGCCAACTAATCACACAAAGGAAATTCTTGAAAGTCTAGAAATAAAAGATCTTTTGAAACATGGCAAACAGTCCAGAACACACTGGCAAAGGAATAGATTTTACAGGGAGCACAGACACTATCGGTCTTCCGCGAACAGAGTGGACATGTCTGATCGAACCAAACGCCGTGCTCAAGGGGTAACCATATACGAGGCTTTACCGGCCCTTCCTAACCCATTCTTCAAGATATTCTCGAGCCTCTCCAATCTTATCCTCCAACATGGCGCGACCCATTGCGCTATGAGCGACTCCGGTTGTGTATACGTGCTGAATATAGTTGTGGGCCTTGAGATGGTTGTCAGCCACCACGGGCACTTTCTTCTCGTATTCCCAGGCCAAGTCCGAGATATTGCGCATAGTCACAGGTAAGAGAGTCCAGGCAGCGACAGTACCGAATGCGAGAGGGGTTGCTGATCGGAGAATGATTCCACGGTTCCGAGAGACAATTGATCCGGCCATGGCGGACACTATCACATAAACTCCGCCGGGAAGAAGGCGTTCGCCGGACTCGGGGGATGGAGCGAGCGATGCAACTGTGTTGGTAAAGGCATTTTCGACGCGGAGTACGCGAGACAAGAAGTCGTTGAAACTGTTCTCCGCGGCGAGAGAGTGTGCATAGAGGAAGAGGCGGGCACGACGGACTTGCGCCGTTAAAAGATCGGTGACGCTGGATTCTTCTTTTGTGATTGTGTTTGAGATTTCAGAGGGGACGGCGACAATGGGTTTCTGCTCTGGGACGGCGACAGTCTCGGTAGGGTAGTCATCGTAAATAGGTTTTCTCTGTTGGTCGGATTGATTAGTCTTTTGCTAGAATCGGCCGGTATGATCAAGCTTGAAAGCTCCAGTCATATACGTACAAGGTCAGAAGGACTCTCGGCATAGACAGTTCGTCGAGGGTATGTGGCTATGCCTCCAACGAGGAGAGTCGCTGCTATGGGAGCGACAGCTCGCTATTCATGGTTAACTTGCTTCACTTTCTTCGATGTATAGAAGGTAAGTTCGGAAGAGAAATGGGGAAATCATACTCGCTGGAACATTGGCCGGAATGACATCTTGAATGAAAAAGAGGTCAAGGGCCAATGGATGCGACGGCGTGGGATATCTGCGTGTGGGATATGATTTTCTCGAGGTCGTCTGAGGGTTTGCGGAACTGACGTTGACCATCGGGAAGGACAGGGCCGAGCCAAGCCTATTGCGGCACTCGGCTGTTCGGGCGACGAGAAAATCAAACCAAATCAAAAGATCAATCAACCTTTTGCCTCCTTTCTTCACATTCCAGGTCAGGGAGCGCAACAGGTGCAGGATTTACAAAATGCTGAATACTGTGCGATCTCGTCCATGGACCTGCAAGGACTGTCTGCAGCGTCTTCAGCGTCTGCAGCGTTCCCGACCAGAACGTACCTTTGCAACTGCTGTCGCTGCAGACCAGCAGCAGTCCTCCGTCGATTATGTCGCAGCAAACAAGTTCGCAAAGCAACGCGACGACGAAACACTACGACGAGTCTTTGATTCGCGTCCATTCTGGCGCGACTTCTCTCAGCGACAAGCGAATAGCTCGAAACGAACGGGCATCGTACAGAATCAGTACCTCACCAGCCCTGAAGGCTTCCGCGAGTTCGCGCATACGTCATTACAGAAATGTCAACGCATCGTCTCAAAGGTGCTGGCGGTGTCTACACTGGAGGGATACAAGTCTATGGCTAAGGATTTGGATCGACTCAGTGATCTGTTATGTCGTGTTATTGATCTCTCGGATTTTGTTCGAAGCAACCATCCAAACCCGCTGATACAAGAGGCGGCTACCCAGGCGTACGCACTCATGTTCGAGTACATGAACATCCTGAACACGACAACAGGATTGCACGACCAACTAAAAAAGGCGGCTGCTACTCCTGAAGTCGTTGCTTCATGGACAGAGGAAGAGAAAATGGTGGCCGAAATCCTGATCAAAGATTTCTCGAATTCAGCAATCCACATGCCCCCGAAAGATCGGCAACGATTTGTCAACCTGTCCAACGACATCAGTCAACTAGGATCAGAATTTGTCAACAGCGCCGAACCCGCGAAGCCCCACGTCGTGTTAAGCAAGAGCAGTGTTCAGGGGCTGGATCCAGTGGTTGTACAGCAGTTACAGAGGTGGAATAGTGTGCCCATTCCGACTTGGGGAGTAGAGCCACGATTAGCGCTCAGGTCTATGCATGACGAGAAAGCGCGGAAGGAAGTTTATATGGCGACACGGATATCGAGCAGACGACAAATACACCGCTTGGAAGAACTTCTTCACAAACGAGCTGAACTAGCCAAACTGTCAGGATATAGTACTTATGCTCACATGGCGTTGAGTGATAAGATGGCCAAAACGCCAGAAGCAGTATCGAATTTCTTGACGACTCTTATTGGCAACAACCGAGTCCAGGTTCAGGAGGAGCTCGCCAAGTTACAGAGCATGAAGGGAGTGGCCCCACTACAACCTTGGGATCATTCATATTACGTTCAGAAGCGCGTCTTAGAATATTCAATGTCACGACGGTCTCGCGAGCTAAGCAGGGTCCCAGAGTTCTTCTCACTCGGTACGGTAATGCAGGGTCTTTCTCGTCTATTTGATCATCTTTATGGCATACGACTAGTGCCGCAAGAAACACTTCCTGGAGAAACATGGAATTCCGACGTTCGAAGATTGGACGTGGTTAACGAAGCTGGCCAACACATCGCTGTTATATACTGTGACTTGTTTACGCGACCTAACAAAAGCCCCAACCCGGCACACTTTACGCTTCGATGTGCACGTGAGATTTCTGCAGAAGAAATCGCTGAATCAGCGTCAATGGATCCTCCATCCCATCCCAATGATGGAATGGCCACGGCAATGAATCCTGGATCAGACACCCTCCGGCAATTACCTACGATTGCTCTTGTCTGTGACTTTCCGGAACCACCTGTATCTGGAAACGGACCTCCCACACTACTATCGGAACATAGTGTGAGAACCTTATTCCACGAAATGGGACATGCAGTCCATTCCATTCTTGGGCAAACACCCCTTCAGTCGATTTCAGGTACACGATGCTCGACTGATTTCGCTGAGTTACCATCCGTGCTTATGGAGAGTTTCGCCACGGCACCGGAAGTTCTCTCATTATATGCACGGCACTGGGAAACCGACAAGCCATTGTCGGAAAGTATGATGCAAAGCATGGCTGCAGACCGCGTTGCACACGGCAGTATATATGGAGCAGTTGAGAACGAAGCACAGATCCTCATGGCTCTTGTCGATCAAGCCTACCATGCACGATCAGCAGACGGAGGAAGACGATCAATCGACAGCACCGATATATACCATCAAGTCTTCTCCGAGCATTGCACACTCCCTGATCCCCAAGATGGAAATACACGCACATCCTGGCAGGGATTTTTCGGTCATTTGTATGGTTACGGAGCCACATATTACAGCTATATATTCGACCGCGCAATCGCGAACAAGATCTGGCAGGACGTCTTCCAGGGCGGCAAACTGTCAGTCGACCGTGAAGCGGGAGAAAAGTATAAGAATGAAGTCCTCCGCTGGGGCGGTGGTCGTAACGGATGGAACTGTGTGGCAGGCGTTCTTGGAGACGCGAACCCATCAAATGCAAACGGACGATTGGCGGAAGGTGGCGAGGAGGCAATGCGTGAAGTTGGTCGATGGGGACTGGGGAGGGATGGGATCTCGAGTTGATTTTGCGGATTGTTTGATACCCTATAGTAGATATACACATATATATTTAAAAGCATATATAGATGTACAACAGAATATAGCATATATCCCTTTCATTTATGACCATGGGGATTGATACTGAAGACTTAGGGTAACTGGGTCACATGACGTCTTCTCATCAACCTACCTAGCTTGCAACTGGCTGCCTCGTTGAAGTTGGAGGAATAATATCTAGGTGGTACTGAATTCATTTATACCTAGGTACAGTTCACTTCAATGTTCTCTATTCCTCATGAACCATCAATTGATGGTAGGTACCCAACCTATGAACGCCTCAAGTGCTGCAAGGACAAAGTAGCAAACTCCGAAACCCCTATGCACAATATATATATACCATCTCATGACTCCCACCCTTTTGATTCACTTTATTCCATGCATCAATCCATGAATGCTAACACCTGGGAGGTATCCGAGCTCAAATATAAAGCTGTAATATGCCGTAACGGAGTAAAAATAGCTCCGTTATATCGAAAATTTTTGCGTTATATGTCGTACCTAGGCAATCATCGCTCACCAGCAAACGGTTTCCTGGCCGTCACAACATGAAAATTGTGATATGCATGAAAATGTCTATTCGCAATACACTTCCTCACCGAAACCAAAAACACCTCAATCTCAGGTTTCGTCCACCCCAGCGCTAGAAATGGTTTGTATGTGTATGCCGAGAGGCCCGTCAGCCAGTTCTCCTGGTACCAAGCGCCCAACGTCTTTAGTTTGGGATCCTTTGGCCACGGGTTCAGGGGTACTTTTGTGATTTGTTCGTTGACATCCAGGTATCCCTCCTGCCCCATTTCTGCGGCTAGTTTATCTGCGATTAGGAATTGGCGATACGGCTCGTATTCTTCGGCGGCTTTGACTTCCAGCTCTACCCAATCATGTAAAGCGTACTCGCTGAATCCGCCTTCTGTATTTGGTGGCGGGACAGTGTTATCGTCGCATCTCGGGATAGGGTCGATATCGTGCCATTCCAGCCACCCACCGGGTTTGAGTACGTGCATGGCCTTTTTGAGAATGTCCCTTGTTGAAGGTAGGGAGCCGGCCATGTTGCTGAGACGGATGTAGTCGAAGTGGTTTGGTTCCCAAAGCCATTCTTCTGTGGCGTCTTCGACTAGGAAGTGGACGTTTGGGGGGACTTCAGTGGGTTGGACTGGGGAGAGATCGGTGCCGATTATGCTTGCTTCGGGGAAGAGGCTTGCTGCATTTACGTTAGTAATCTCTTTTTCAATCATGGAAAAAGAAGAAGAAGAAGAAGAAGAAGAAGAAGAAGAAGAAGAAGAAGAAATGCAAAATGCAGACGCACCCATTTCTATCGGCCAGATTCCGGAGCCTGTGCCAATATCAAGTATCTTCTTCGGATCTCGCAGAGGTGCGAAGTGTAACTTGTTGTCGTTGATCTGTTTCCAGATATGATGCTGCATGTCGAGTCGATCTAGTTCTTGTTCGTCGTTTGGGAATGGGTATACTGGGATTGTCAGCATTGAGTAGATCATCTAGAGGGCAAGGTATGGACTTACAGCCCTCGTGGTACTTGTGATACCTTCTGCCGTTCTCGAATGGAAATGCCGTGACACTTTCCGTTAAGGATTGGGTGTCACTGTTGGACGAACGTTAGTAAAAAGCTTTTGCAATTGATATTCTTTCGTTCTGGCTTTTTCTTAACCTCGACCTCGAGGATTCATTCGAGATCTCGCAGTCACGAGCGCGATAATGATGAGACATTTGGCTTACCATTCGGTGGAAGAGTCCTGTAATCGATAATTAGCAAACTATTTCTCGGCAGAAGGTCAATCACAGATCAACATGTAGAGTATTCACTTACATCTGGAGTCATTACCATTACACGCAGTGCTCGAGCCTGACAAATCGATTACCTGACGCTTCAAGAAGAGAAGCCGGAGACGTAACAGCCGTTTATATAGACAGATATGAAAAGCAGTTCACGAAGACATAAAAGAAAAGAACGTAACCAAAATAGAAAACTTGAAGATTCCGTGGAGAGAAATAAAACCAGCCTAGTTCATACATAGATAGGACCATAGGTAACAGCAGCAAAAGAACAGAATGAAAAGGGTTCATGCCTGCTTATAAAATACGTAAATTGAAATTCTTAGTTCAACTAAGTAACCAGACTAGTAATACGTAAGTTTTACTGGATTTAGCTTCAACAGAAGGAGCAGAACAGAAGAACTAATGCAGGAAGTTCAAGCCGGAGTGTTCAGACTTTCAGACTTCCCAGTGGGTGGATAGCCTGGCCGCCTAGGTAGCTAAGGGCTTTCACTAACTAAGGGCGACTTAAGGGTTACCGTGGATCTGGTTCTTCTGCCGAAGTGGGGAGTTTACTTTCCGGATGTTGGTAACTTGGTAACTTTGTCTAGAATACAAGACATAGGAGGTCCTTTTGAAGGACCATTTCCTCGGGTATGTGACTATGTGTACGGTACGGCTTACAGTGTATTTCTTTTTCCAGTCCGTCTTTTAAAGTGCATCTTGACTAGCTGTAACTCCAATCCATCAAATCATCGGCCAGATGTCTACCCGAGCGACTGGGACAAGTCATGCATACAGGCTAGACAAGTTACACTGCATATGACCGTCTACTATATGTACTAATTAGTTATTGAGTCAAAGGCAGATAGCCCAGGGTGAAAAAGAAAATATACAAAAGGCGGGGAACGGGAATGTCAATCGTGGGAATAATTGATCGATGAACAAAACCCGAGATGCTGGATCTGGATTTGCGTATGACTTACATTACAGCAGGTCCTCTCATTCTTTTTTTTTTTTTTTTTTTTTTTTTTTTTTTTTTTTTTTTTTTT